>UESW01004468.1:202405-284668 GCA_900491605.1 Calamus simplicifolius | reverse complement strand
AGTTGCATTTCGGCGAAATGAATTACCATCGACTGAGCATCTCCTTCTTTCAGCTTAGACTGACGTTCGCGACAAATGAAGTTACGAGCATCCTTCTCGGTGAAATCCAATTGTCTTCTGCCCCCTTTTCTCCTTACTATGGTAGAGTATATCTGAGTCGTCGAAACATTCACGGCATGTAAATTGCTGATCTCTGCCTTCTCTGGTGTGCTGATCCTCCTATGCGACCGTAGATAACCAGTTGATGTTATAGACATCCCATGGTTATATTCTAGAGAAACCTCATCCAATATCCACTTACCACTTGTAGCATTCAGTCTTGCTTTTATGGATGCCATACAATCAACTTTCCCATTATCCCTATGATTCATACTCTTCTCTGATTTTCTAGATTTTTCTTGCCTCCAACACGTCAGGTGCTTGAAGCAAAGTTGTTTTTTATTGTTGGCCCTGCTACACACTGTTGATTCCAAAACCAACTCATTTCGCGTATCCATTGTAGAATGTATATACATCATCTGCTGAATTGAATTCCATCCCAGTTTGAGGAACTACAATATCATCCACTGCATTTGGAGCGACGGGTGAAGGTGCACGGCCGGGAGTGTTATCGATTTCTTTCCGATCTACAATTTCAGCATCAACTGTAAAAATATAGGCACGTAGTCATGAACAATGATATCCATAGATTTAGTTATCAATATATTCTGACAAAGGATTAGGATTTAGGACACAAAGGTTAAAACAATACGACACCCCATTATCATCTCACGACACCTAGCTTTAAGGCGACGACACTCGTGGGTTCACTGTTAATGCACGGGTGTTGTCGCCTTAAAGCTAGGTGTTGTGAGCTTTCAACAGGGGTGTCTCAAAGGAGTTTCGGCTGAAATCCAATTCTCCCTAGGGTGTTGCGGGGATTGTCCGCGCGGTCAGTTCTAAGCACGGGTGTCGTCGCCTTAAAGCCCAAGGGTGTCGTGAGCTTTCAACAGGGTATCTCGAAGGAGTTTCGGCCAAAATCCAATTCTCCTGGGGTGTCACGGGGATTCTCTCCGTGGTCAGTTCTAAGCACGGGTGTCGTAGCATTGATGCTAGGGTGTCGTGAGGTTTCAAGTGCGGTGTCGCGAAGGAGTTTCGGCCGAAATCCAAATCATCCTTGGGTGTTGTGAGGTTTCTCTTGGGACGACGTAAAACTTACTACGGTCACCGGGTATTTGGCTTCCCGAAACTCTCTTCTGTTCCCCATCCCTCGAAACTCAACCGGGGGGGGGGGGGCTCACCGATTCGATTCCTGTGAACCGCCTACTGAGATGGTGGTGCATGGCAATCGAAACACCCGCCAGAAGTACCTTAAATATGGATGGGGGAATGTCATCATTAATCACCTTTTCAGCTGATCTTCCAAATTTTTGATACTGAGATGGCTTCTAGAGGCGAGGGTGATCTACTGGCACCCATGGGAGCCGCCGCACAATGGTCACCGTCGATGCGGAGGTCTATGCGGAGTCGCTCGCAATCAGCGAGCGACTCAACAGGGCGGCCGAGCAATACATGGCCGTTTCAATGAGACAAATCGAGGTCCTGCTTCGGGCCAACAGCCGGCTGGAGTCGCAAGTAGAGTCCCTCCAGCGCCAGATCGCCGAGGCAGCGACCGAGGCAGATGTCAAGCCCCAGTGAGGGCTCATGTACTTTTTTATTTCTTTTTTTATGAATAAAATAAATTTTAGTAACTTGGGTGTTGCGGGCCTTCTCGCCGTGGTCAGTTCTAAGCACGGGTGTCATCGCATTAAAGCTAGGGTGTCGTGAGCTTTCAACAGGGGTGTCTCTAAGGAGTTTCGGCCGAAATCCAATTCTCCCTGGGGTGTCGCGGGGATTCTCCGCGCGGTCAGTTCTAAGCATGGGTGTCGTAGCATTGGTGCTAGGGTGTCATTAGATTTCGACTGGGGTGTCACGAAGGAGTTTTGGCCGAATTCGATAAGGGGTGTTGCGGGGGTTCTCTCCGTGATCAGCTCTAAGCACGGGTGTCGTCGCTTTAAAGCTAGGGTGTCGTGAGCTTTCAACAGGGGTGTCTCGAAGGAGTTTCGACCGAAATCCAATTCTCCTTGGGGTATCGCGAGGATTCTCCGCGCGGTCAGTTCTAAGCATGGGTGTCGTAGCATTGGTGCTAGGATGTCATTAGATTTCAATTGGGGTGTCACGAAGGAGTATCGGCCGAATTTGACAAGGGATGTCGCGGAGGTTCTCTCCGTGATCAGCTCTAAGCACGGGTGTCGTCGCCTTAAAGCTAGGGGTGTCGTGAGCTTTCAACAAGGGTGTCTCGAAGGTGTTTCGGCCGAAATCCAATTCTCCTGGGGTGTCGCGGGATTCTCCGTGCGGTCAGTTCTAAGCATGGGTGTCGTAGCATTGGTGCTAGGGTGTCATTAGATTTCAACTGGGGTGTCACGAGGAGTTTCAGCCGAATTCGAACAGGGGTGTTGCGGGGGTTCTCTCCGTGATCAGCTCTAAGCACGGGTGTCGTCGCCTTAAAGCTAGGGTTTCATGAGCTTTCAACAGGGTGTTTCGAAGGAGTTTCGGCCGAAATCCAATTCTCCTGGGGTGTCACGGGGATTCTCTCCGTGGTCAGTTCTAAGCACGGGTGTCATAGCATTGATGCTAGGGTGTCGTGAGGTTTCAAGTGCGGTGTCGCGAAGGAGTTTCGGCCGAAATCCAAATCATCCTTGGGTGTCGTGAGGTTTTCTCTTGGGACGACGTAAAACTTACTACGGTAACCGGGTATTTGGCTTCCCGAAACTCTCTTCTGTTTCCCATCCCTCGAAACTCAACGAGAGGGGGGGCTCATCGATTCGATTACTGTGAACCGCCTACTGAAATGGTGGCGCATGGCAATTGAAACACCCGCCAGGAGTACCTTAAATATGGATGGGGAATGCCATCGTTAATACCTTTTCAGCTGATCTTCCAAACTTTTTTGATACTGAGATGGCTTCTAGAGGCGAGGGGCGATCTACTGGCACCCATAGGAGCCGCCGCACAATGGTCATCGTCGATGCGGAGGTCTTTGCGGAGTCGCTCGCAATCAGCGAGCGACTCAACAGGGCAGCCGAGCAATACATGGCGTTTCAATGAGAAAGATCGAGGTCCTGCTTCGGGCCAACAGCCGACTGGAGTCGCAAGTAGAGTCCCTCCAGCGCCAGATCGCCGAGGCAGCGACCGAAGCATATGTCAAGCTCCAGTGAGGGCTCATGTACTTTTTTTCTTTTCTTTTTTTATGAATAAAAATAAATTTTAGTAACTTGGGTGTCGCGAGCCTTCTCGCCGTGGTCAGTTCTAAGCACGTGTGTCGCCGCATTAAAGCTAGGGTGTCGTGAGCTTTCAACAGGGGTGTCTCTAAGGAGTTTCGGCCGAAATCCAATTCTCCATGGGGTCGCGGGGATTCGCGCGGTCAGTTCTAAGCACGGGTGTCGTAGCATTGGTGCTAGGGTGTCATTAGATTTCAACTGGGGTGTCATGAAGGAGTATCGGCCGAATTGACAAGGGGTGTCGCGGGGGTTCTCTCCGTGATCAGCTCTAAGCATGGTGTCGTCGCCTTAAAGCTAGGGTGTCGTGAGCTTTCAACAAGGGTGTCTCGTTTCGGCCGAAATCCAATTCTCCCTGGGGTGTCGCGGGGATTTCCGCGCGGTCAGTTCTAAGCACGGGTATCGTCGCCTTAAAGCTAGGGTGTCGTGAGCTTTCAACATTGGTGTCTCGAAGGAGTTTCGGCCGAAATCCAATTCTCCTGGGGTGTCGTCAGATGAGAGCTAGGTGTCGTGAATTTTCAACTGGGGTATCGCGAACGACGACAGCACCGACTCAGGCTGTTAACGACACCCAGTTCTCATCTTACGACACCCTAGCTTTTAGGCGACGACACCGATGACGTGATTGTTAAAGCGGGGTGTCACGGGGATGTTCTCCATACGGGGTGTCGTGGGCCTGCTCTCCAGCTCGTTTATAAGCACGACACACCCTTTATAGCATTTAAAGACACCCCATAGATCAAACTACGACACCCCGTAAAGCAACATACGAAGATCGCAAAGGTTATAAGCATGGGTGTCGTAGCGTTGTAACTACGGTATCGCGAGGCTTTTCTCCAGCATTCGTTTGGAGCACGGTGTCCTAGGCTTGTAACTACGGTGTCTTAACAGGGGGTGTCATAGCTTTAATGACGACACTAGAGCTATATGGACAGGAAATAATGGGGAATATAGGCCGAACCACTTTGACGATTATGAGGTATAACATCCTAGTTAAAAGAGTATGACATTCGTGCTTACAAAATAGTTATGACTCCCAGAATGTCATAACTATTTTGTTCTAAGGAAGTTACCCGCGCATTAAACGGTTTGGTAACGCATTAACTAACTCTAACCAGAAAAAATGTTGGTGTAATAAAGGAGCTTTAGAAAGAAGTGGGAAGAAAGACTTTTTACTTTGTGCTGCGGATGACATTTCCTTCAGAAGTTTTTGTACAAAGACTCCAGTAGCCAGGTTTTCCAGCCTCAAAGCTGAAATATTTTCTTTTGACCGGGAAGAAAGAGAGTTCTTCTGCACAGATGAAATACAACGTAAAATGCTAGTATGGAGGGAAAGGGCATTTTCGCACGCTAATTTTAAAAAAAGCAAACTGCTTTAAATGGCCATCACATTCAGAATGTAACATCAAAGCAGAGTCATACCGTCCGATAAATCATCCATATAGAAGCTATGTGAACCAATCAAAAGAAATAATATAATTCACATAAATCTTGCTGCATCAAGAATATACAAAATTTTTTCTTGAAAATAAATCCACTCCAATCCACTCCACTCCAGCCCAATCCTTAGAAGCTTGAAAGCCTTTCCTATCTTTTTACCTTCAGGTCCAGCACTCGATGGACTTTGTCGTTTTCTAGTCGTCGCGGTTCTTCTGCTATTGCTAGTCCTCCAGGGCCTTAGGTTTCTTTAGCCCCAAACGTTTCAGACGGCGGTGGGAGTTGGGACTCGGTGGTGGCGATGGCGGCCCAATCCGCGTCTCCCCAAGCTCTCCCAACGATTTCCCCCCAAATCAAGGTGATTTCTTCTTTTCCTCAAATCCCTATCTTCCAATCTTTGTCCCAATTTAAGTTCCTGTTCCCTTGTTTCCGCTGGGTTTCCGACCTGCAATCTTTTTTTTTTTTTAATGTTTTTTTCGGGGTTTCCTTTATCTCTGATCAGAATTCGTCGTGGCAGTGGTTTGATCGGAGCATAGGAGAATTTACGATTGGATAGGAAAAGAAATCATTAACTTGGTTAATCATTTTTCGTTTTGAGATGAAGAAAGCTGTTTTTATCGGCAAAATTGTCCCTATTTTTTTTGGACATCTTGGGAAGCGTCTCGCTTGCCTTTCACTGATTCTATTTATTGGAAAAGGAGGAAGTTTGGGGACCGATTTCACTAGATTAAGAAGCCTTTTTTTTTTTGGGGAGAAAGTCAGGGTTTTAGATGTGAAATTCACCTTAGGTACTAACATGGGGTTATGTTAGAGGCTTAAGTCGTGTTACATATAAAACAAGATAAACTGGATAACACAAAGACAGAGAATTAACTGAACTAGCCTTAGCTAATGTAATGATGAATTTTTTTTTTTAATGGTTAGACGAGGTTAATTAATTTTTTCGAGCATTTTGAAAGTACACCAGGTTTGCTTAAATCCTACGTTCTTGAACTGCTTTATAAATTATTGTTTCTACAAACAACAGGTTCCAATATAATGAAAATATCAATAATAACTAGCTTTTCTGAATAATGGGTTTAGCCATGTTAGGCATGGCAAATGGTCGCATTTTTTCATTGGAAGCTTGAACTCTTCTGGGAAATGAAGGGCTTGTCATATGATCCCTGTAAAATTACGAAGAGTAAAGAGCCTATGCTATTGGCGCATTAACATTGGTTGCACCGTCTGACGTTAGGGCCTGAGAAGATAGCGGAGGTGAATGGGAAGGATGTCAAAGGGGACACTGCCATGAAACTTCGAGAGAACCAGTATTTGCAATCCCACAACCAATAAGGGAGGACCAAGTGCAGAATGCTATTAAGTTTCTATCTCATCCAAGAGTAAGGGGTTCCCCAATCATTCACAGGCGTTCCTTTCTTGAAAAGAAAGGTCTGACAAAGGAGGAAATAGATGAAGCCTTTCGCCGTGTACCTGTAAGGCCTTCTCTCCCTCCCCCCTTCCTTCTCTTGTGGGGCTTGGTATAATGTTTCTTGCTGTTTTAATGTTTCATATGTATTGCAGGACCCTCCTCCAAATGCTACTAGTGTAGAGGCTGCCACCACAAATCAGGGTAATCTTTTTGAACCCAATGCATTATGTTGTAACTAAAGTTGGTACTGATACCATGGTTGACAGTATGCAGTGATAAATGCCGTCCAACAACTAAATCTTGTGTTTACTGAACTACCTTAGAGCACCACCATCTCCACCAAGAGTTAACAGAAAAGGATTTTAATGTTATTTGTGTTGCAACTTATCACTTTTGTTTTAAGTTGGTATTCTATATTACTTGTTATTTGCTTATATTCCAATGTTGTTCTTATACTTTTTATTTATTTTTTTGTAATGCTTGTTTATTTTACCTGAGAATGGTAGTTATAAAACCATGGTTAGAAACTTTGATCCTAGGTAGCTATAAAACCTTTGTTAGATACTTTGATCCTGGGACTTTGGACTTTATATTAAGTTTGCCATCCAGATTTATATGTGTGGCAACTTTGGGTGGATTGCTATAGATCATTGAGATTTGGTAAAGATTTTTTCCCTCATTTTGAGGATTAAAAGATCAAGGAATTGGTTGGATAGGGATATGTGTTTTTTAAAGTTTTTGGATGGAAGCCTCAAACCAGATTCCTAGTTAAAGAAGATAATCTGAAATAATGTTTGGATGTCAACTTTTGTTGAAAGGAAGTGGAATTCTCCATCAATTAATTCCTTGATGGGTGAGATAAGGAAAGCCTTTTTTTTTTTTAAGATTCATTTCTAAATTGGTTGCTCTACTTGCATCAATGTAGAAAAATAGCATATGTATTATAACTAATATACTGTGGTTTTTATTTCTTCATCTACTTTGATTTGAGCGCTCTTGTAATATCAATCTATTGCAACCCTTCTACTTTATATCTGCTTGAGATTGGTTGTGTACAAAATTTATGTTTTGTACATTGGAGTGTTGCTCTCATAGCATCCATATAAGTTGAATAATATGAAGAAAAATTTTAAATATAATATGGCTGTGGTTAGGATTTAGGTCTGGCCTAAGGACAATGTAGTCAACTATGACTTATCAGGACAATTTCCACCCAAAGCAATACTTCTAATCTGATCAAGGCTTTTCTAAGAAAACTTTCGCGTTTAAGCAGCTCCTTTTGTTTCTCTTGTCAGATGAAACTGCCACTTTCATATGATATTTCACAATCCTAGCTAGCAAAATCTATTATCTACACATTACATCTTAGCAAACTTGAAGAAAATAACTAAAATTTCTATAAAATTCAAATAAAAAACAAATTCATCTGTCTCTTATCCTTAATTTGAATGGCTGATTTGTTTGGTTGTTAACAGCTGTCCAGCCAAAACCATCTACGGCCTTGCGGGCCCAAGCCCCAGTACAAGCTTCACAACCAGCTGCTCCTCCTGCTAGCAGTGTTTCCGTGACTCCAAGTTTGCAGCGATCCAGATTTCACTGGTCCCAGGCACTTCTTGCCACAGGGGTTCTAGCTGCTTCAGGTGCTGGTACAGCTGTTCTTTTAAGGTATTTCTCCACAGCTTTAGTCTTGCAGTTTACTTAAGATTTTTAACATATTTGCAGCTAACCGTTATTTCAAGTGCTCTCTGGCATATTCCATGCCATGCTGGTACTGGCACCTGGCACAAATTGCTGCATCAACTTTTAAATCTGATTTTAATATATGTTAAATGAAAAAGGGTTTTAAGTTATTTTAAATATTTTTTAGTTTCTTTTGTTTCAACACAGCAAGCTCATGTGCTAGCGTGGCATATTCCATGCCAGCAACCAGCCGGCATGTCCAGTGTCACCCAGCAATTAAATCTTTGCTGCTGATTGATCTCTCTCTCTCTCTCTCTGTGACTCATGCCCCCCCCCCCCCCCCCCCCCCCCCCCCCCCCCAAATTTTTCTTTTTCCCTTTTTCCTCTTCTCCCCATCCTTCCTGATTTAGATTCAGGAGCCATTAAGTAAAGGTTACTTCTGTACTTACAATTTATTTTAACAGAATGTGGTTGTTCCCAAGCTGAAATCTTGGATCAGAAAGGTTGTAGCAGAAGAAAGTGAATCTCATAAGGAAGACAAACAGAGTTCCAGGTTGGCTGAAGATGCAGCAGAAGCTGCAAAAGCGGCAGCAGAAGCTGCTGCTGTTGTTGCTAAAGCAAGCCAAGACTTGTTAAATGAAAAAAATGAAGGTTATTCACTTTTGCATTAATTTATTCCTTCTTCTGAGCTTGTAAATAATTAATGCCATTTTGATGTTGGGCTCCTGACTTTGAGAGTTTCTTCCCTTTTCTTATGTAAGAGAGGAAGTACTTTGAGGCTTTTATGGGGGCACTGGATGTCCAAGTTAAGGAGATGAAATCCATGGGTGATGCTATTCGTAAGCTGGAAAGCAAAAGGGAAAACAGTTTCTCTCAAGAGAAGCTGATAGAAGAGTATATGCGATCTACAGTAGGGAATGGTAAGTTAACCAAATGTACATATCATTTTCTCAAATGGTAATTATCCTATGTGTTATTGCTTTAATTGAATACACTAAATGGTGAAAAAATCAGTCATCTATCTTGAATATTGATGACAACTAAAAGCCTTTAATAATTGGTTGGAAAATTTTGGTCAGTAATGATTAATATGTTCAGAAAACAAGACATTGAAAAATTCACTAAAATTCTGGGTACGATGGTAGGGAGCATAGAAAAATAACTTACTAGGATAATGATAGAAATGTTACATTTGATACTCTTCGTGGGATAGAGTTAAACTTGGTATAAAAAAAAAGTAATCCCAATGAAGAAGCGAGAAAGAGAAGAATAACTAATAATAACTTGGAGTGATTTTGTAGGCTGATAACTTGGATAAATTTGATGATTCAAGTCAACCAAGTTCCTTGTTAACTTACAAAGCACTTAGTAATTTGGTTACAAAACTAGAACCTCATAGACTGCAAGCAAATTGAAACTGGGGACAAATTTGAAACAGAATAATCATTCAAGGACTCCCTCTACTCAACCTACAATTACATTCATGACTTTATCCTGTGTCTCTGTGCACATATATGTCTAATCAAGGTTCTTTAAAGCTAGTGGGTGGCCAAGACTGAGATGAAGCGATGTCTTAGTCTATCTTGGCCGATACGTAAGGTAGGTAAATTTGAAGGGAATAGGTATTTTCTGATATTTTGACTGATATTTTGGGATTGGGATGTCAATTTCTTGGTCATTATGGTAAATCCAAAATCAGCAACTGGAAGCGCATATATTTGTAATTTGCCAAGGTTTTCATTTTTCAGTACTGGACCATGTATGGATAACTTACTGGTGCAAGACTTATCAATAAGGTATATGTCCCTGTACCAACACCTGATATGCTGTTGGAACTCACAGCAGGAGTTTTATCAAGTGATGATATGAGGGTGAACCAATTGCTGAGACATTACCATGTTGGTACGCTATGTCTCATACTGGCTGGTACAGCTCAATACTGCAAACACTGGTAGTAGCCAATATCTTGGTATTTATTGGGTTATGCTGGTTGAGATATTGGAGACCCAATATTGCTAATAGCTGTATCTGAAGGTGCGTGCTAATACTGGTACAAATCAAGATCTTGGTTGAGATGAAAACCTTGCATCTAATTGGGTGGTTTTCTAGCAGTAAAACTTCTAGGTTCACTAGGAAGATGCAGAAAAGTGATTTTATGCTTGCATCTGCAAGTCGTGTCTTAAATTTCTCCTATGTTTGAGCATTGCTTAATGCTATGGCAACTGGTGAGACATCTTCACACAAGCATTTGTAATTTATATTATTACCACTATCAATGACATGATTTTCTCTCAGCTGAGTACCATTCTAAATGTTTCTGTACAATCTTCAGGGCCAGCTAACAGTTCATGGAGAACTTCTCAGGCCAATCAACCTGATGCAAGTGTCTCCTCAATGTTTTCAAAGGTAAATTGAAATTTTGACTTGGTACACAGTTTGAAGTTTGAGCTCTTTGACTATTTGAGTATTGTCATTAGCCAGCTTGATTTTATTGTCAAATTTCTGACTATTCTTTTTCGTTTCCAGCAAGCTACAATAAATGGCTTGGCAAATATGGACTTTGGAAGAGGTAGCCATCTGTTTCTTCTCCACTCCCTCAACCCTCCCACCCCCCAAAAAAAAACCTTTATGTTGCAATTCACGTTCCCTTCTGTTGCTTATCTATCTGATGCTTTTGAACAGTGAGGCCTTCGTCCACACCTGCATCAGTAGAGTCTATAGCTGCACCACACACAAAGCCATTTGTGGAGGTATATAGTTCCATTCTCTTGTCTATACTTTCATAACCAAATAGAAAAATAAAGACAACATCAATCAAGCACCACAATTGCTTGATTGAAAGGAAGTGATTTTGTGCTTTCTAATGCTGCAATCTTTCCCATTTGCCCTGCATACATGTTTTGATAGCCAATAGGTGACTCGTTGTAGTGCTCGTTCAGAAAATGTGCCATTAGAATCTTTATATGCTATGTGAGCATAGGTTCCACTTTCTTTAAATCATCTTTTGATGTGACCCTTGCGGGAAAAACATGAATGATGTATTTTTTTTTTCTTATTCTCTGCATTGATGTTTCAAATTGCTTCTAAATCTTTTCGTTGGAATTTGTGACACTGAATGCTGGCTGTTTTATCTTTCGTACCGGGTTTTCAAGTTATCAGTTGCTTAAAAGAAGTTACAAAATCAAGTTTCATAAATGATGGCTACTTAATTAAGGTCGTGGCAGCGATGGTCATGAAATTATATGGTGTTTTTAAACTCACCTTGTCCTCATTGATGAGGTTCATTTTTGTTAGTATGTGAATAATGCTTGTGTAACATGTAAATGGATCAGCAATGTTTTGGATATTTCTATCTTGTCTCTGAGTAATTGAAACCCTGATATAAGGCATTCCCAAATTGGATTTTTCAAGCTAGTAATGGAAAACCATATTTCATATTCCCGGAATTTCTTTGTTCATTAGTTATTTTAGAAAAGTGAAATTAATTCCAGCACTTACCATTCAACGTTGAGGAGTCTAATTGATGCCTGAGACCACAAGTAGGCTTGAAGTAACTTAATAGGCATTTCTGAAAAAAAGAACTTAAATTGGCCACTGAAATTGCAGAAACAGCAATGGTGTCTTTGTTGCTCTCAGTTGTCCTTTGCCCTTGAGGTTGGCTTCCAGATTTGCAACTTGAAATAAAAATTACTTAAATATGAATTGAGCCTCTTACTGGAATTCTAGCTCAAAGTCGAGGAGGAATCACTCAAGAGAGTAAATCTCTTGCTGTGCTACCATCTTGAATTTTCAATGAAGAAGAAAACCTAAAACTTAATTAAAATATCTGGATATGCTATTTGCAAGAAGAAGAAAGGTTCTCCACACAAAAAACTTAATCCTGTTTCTAACCCCTGAAATATAGTTTCCTGCAGAACAATATATAAAGAGTAAAGAGGCAAAGCTGCTTCATATCAAGATAATTTTCTAATGTAATGTAGATTCTTTGACACTAACCCTACTAAAAAAGGAATTTGAACAAATAGTGAAATAAATGAAAAAACTAATCTAAAAATTGCCAGGTAAAATAATTTTATATGCAGACTATTTCTGGGTTCTAAATGGAGGGAATATTCATGTCAATATTGGCCCCTTAGTAACCGGTCCTCGAGAATGGATGCCATAACAAGATTAAATTGACAAATGAGAGTCCTGAAGTAAGAATATGCTAGTTGTTGGTCCTTCATCAATTTTCCTTTTCAAGCAATGAGCATGAAATGATGCAATATTTGAACAGAAACATGCGTACTCCTATTACAATTGTCTATTGGATTTGCCTGTGACATTGAATCGTAGTTCTCCATTTATGCAGACCTAGAGCTTGAAATATATGAGGGGAATGCATGTCTCTTATTCTCGCTGCCTTCTGATTAGCATTCATGTCCATTCAGCATGTTTGGATGACTTATTTAGCAAATTATACCTGCTTTTTTTAGGGATTCCGCATCATCAGCTAACCTGCTTCTGAGGTCTTTTGGGGATAAATGTAACTATTTAAAGATCCAGACAAACTTATGGGTTCCCCCCACCCCCACACCCCTGTCCTACTAGGTTATTTTGATTTGTTTATTTATATTTTTGGGTATTGTGGGGGTTTTAAGTGTAATATTTTGCATATATTTATACTGCTCGCTCTAGTAGTTACACACAACAATTGCTATTTATCTGCATGCTAGAATATCTTATCTTACCCGTTATTTGGGAATTGAAATTGCTTTTACAAGTTTCAATATTTGATTCTTCTGATTATGGTTATTCAGGAGGGGTGGTGCCTCCTGGAATTAAACTAGATTGTTAATTCCACTAATATTCTGCAGTGGACTATGGTTTCCCTTCATTACAAAATAATTTTAATTCATTTTCCTTTTTATTCTTATGTCCAGGATATTAATGACATGCATCCAAGTCCTGATCAACCTCTGATGAAACCTTCAGCTGCTAGACCAAAGGTTTGTGCAAAAGCTTTTGTGCTTTTAGTTATCTAGCATAATTTCCTTATCTGTTAAAATAATGATAGTGCAGCCTTTCATTTTAATATCCTTAGCTATTTTCTTGATATGAAATTGTTTGGCCTTGTGTGAACGGGTTGTTATTTGTATGATTAAGAACATTTTATAAGGATTTTCAAATATTAGGTATATTTTTCCTATCATAAGAAAATGAAAGAACTTGCCACCTTTGGTTTCTTTGACAGAATTACCTTTTTCTAATTTTGAAGTCAGATTTTTTTTTTTCTTTTTTCTGTGTGTATATATGCACTGGTGTCTCTTCTTATATCATACCTGCTGAACATTGCTGATGAGTACTTGATGTGATTGCATCAAACAGCCATATTGGGAGGTGCGTCAGCAACCTCAGCAAAAAACCCAGCTATGACCTCCGATCCCATCAAGTGACGAAGGGTTGACTTCTGAAGCACAAGAGAGCACCGACCCCTACTTTCAGACGAATGGGAAGACTCATGAGACTTCAGAGCCTTGGTGGAGAAGAACTTCAAAAAAACTGAAATAGAGCCCAAAATGGAGGAACCAAAACAGGTCCCTTATGGAATCGGAACCAGCGAGGGGCCTGGCCAGCGGAGATGGGTCCCACCAAAGCCACCAGCGGTTGCTATGCCAGAAGCAGCTGCTGCCATCCGGCACCCAAAATCATCTGGTCAAAAGCAGCAGTCAGGGGATGAGCGGTCCGTGGCGAGCTCTGATGATGGAGAAGAGAGGGTGGTGAAAGCACCTGATTCTGCTGTTGAGGTGGAGACCTCCAATGTTCCAGAAACAACTCAGACTGAAATACAAGAAGAACGGGCAGATGGCATCGAAGTAAACTGATAGTTCAAAATAAGAGTGTGGAATACCTCGCACTGTTTAATCCTTACTCTTTTCAAGGGGAAGGACGGGGTAGCCAATGATAATAATAGTTCTTATCCCTTTACTTGTTTATTATGCATCATGTGTCTTTGCTTCTAAGCTACATTGCAAGGTTTATATGACAAAATATAAGGGAGAAAGTAGTCTATTTGTCGGTTTTAATACTTATGTTTCCCATTTCATTTATAAGTTGATGGCAGGGTTGTAAGATATGCAAACTGTAAGCGTCCATCCTTGGCTATTTTCTGGCATCAGTCATGAAGATACTAACAAATGATAAAGTTGAGTGCAATTTGCCTTAATGAAAATGTGTGTTTGCTGACAGAATTGAGCATAAGTGGAGTTTGCAGGATCTTCTTCTATAAAGCTTGCCATGCCAGACGTATTTAGGCTTGTTCGTAGATGGTTGTCGTAAGAAGTGTTTTTTTCAGTAGATTTTTTTTCACGAGGAGCTGGAGTTGACAATGTTGAGAAGAATAATTATATTATTAAGCACTTGGTTGGTTATCTGGTTAGCTTTCTCGGCAGTGGGGTTTGAAGGGATGCATTTTATTTCATATGCTGTGTAATTTTAGCAGAGCCTTTCCCCAAGATTTGTTTGATAAAGTTTTCAAGCCCAATGGTTGGACAACTACTTGGCACTAAAGCAATAAGCAGCTCGGAGACATGGATGGTATTTTATTCATCTGTCTGCAATCGTCTGCGTATTTCTTTGTGGGATGTTCAAAACTGTTGTTTGACTAATCAACTAGAAAGTCAATTATGGTGGGGATATTTTCAAAGTCTTGACCATATTGTGGTACAACGTAAATGGATACCCACAAGCCAAAACTGTTTTAAGGTTTTTTTTGAGGTTCGTGCGCGACATAGCTCTGGTTCTGTCTAAAGGAATAGCTTTAAGATTCGTGCTTTTTCCTGATCTTCCCAATCTTCGGCGATCGTTGTCTTCTCCGGCTGTCTTCCGCGGATATTTTCCTTTGTGGTCCCGTTGCCTCCCATGGCGTCTGATGGAAGAGCCGTCGATAGGGCCTCTGGGAAGAAGGCGGTTGCTTCCGGGTTCCATTGGGTCTCTCATCGCCAATTGAGGTGGAGCGGCTGGAGGCTTCTTTCCGGACGTGGTCCAAGTCCCTGTGGAGGAGTTGGAGGCCGAGATGGCTGGAGGGCAGTCGAGTGCCATTATTACTCGTCTTTCCATAGGTGGGTTCCGGCTGCAGCGTTTGTCAGGGAGTTCAGGCGTGCCAGGATTCAGGGGGAGATTTCTCGATCAGCTTGGCTTTCAGATGCCATATCTTCCGATTCGAGGACCCGAAGGCTTGCGAGTTGGTGCTGAATCGTCCTTGGGTCGTCAATGGCCAGGTTATTGGGATGGAACCTTGGAAGCCGGAGTTCATCCCGGCAGAGGACGCCATTCCTCTGGCAATGGTTTGGGTTCGTCTGCCTAATCTTTCAATGGAATTTTGGAAGGTGGAGTTCCTCAAGACGATTCTCGAGTCAGCAGGTCAATTTGTTTGTGCGGATGCTTCCACTCTGGCGAAATGCAGAGGTGGGTTTGCCAGGGTTTGTATCCGGGCTGATCTCCGTCGGCCGCTCCGGCCTGGAACTCGAATTCAAGGGATTAATCGCCCGTTTTGGTAGCAATTTGCTTTTGAGAACTTGGAGGGGATCTGCTCTTTCTGGGCACGATTTACCTCGATGGCCCATGCTCTCTGTCGTCTGGGTCAGGTGAGGAGGTAGCAGAGCACAGCCCGGTCTATGGTCCTTGGCTTGCTGCAATTCGTCAACGTCGGGTTGTTTCTGATGGCCTTCGGGATGAGAGGAGGAAGCCGGATTCAGTGCCTTCGTCGAGAGCATCTGGCAGTGGAGTTTCATCGCAAAAATCCCAAGCACATCGCCGCTCTGGTGCTGCTGATGTTGAGGGATGGTGTTCCCCCATGAAGGTTGCTCGGAGGAGGGTGTCGTCTCAGAAGGTTGTGTGCTCCCAGCCAAAGCTAAGGCTGGTTCAGTGGTGGCTTTTAAGCAGGGAGAGTTAGGCACTAAGTCCGTGCCGGGAGAAGGGCTTTGTGCCAGTTCTGAAATTTCAGAGAAAGGGTTGTTGGTGGCTGAGAAGGAGGGGCCCCTGGAATCTGAACTGATACATCCTATGCTTATTGAGAATCTTTTGCCTCCCTTGGTTCGGGTTCGGGTGCGGGTGTGCACCAGGTTAGTCGGGATGGTTTTCCTGGTCCCCTTAAGAGGGCCAGACCAGTGGATGGTCCGGCTCCGAGGTCTTTCTCCAAATCAGAAAAACGGAAGGAAAAAGGCAAGGCTCCTATGTCAAAGAGCTCTGGGGCGTCTATAGTCTCTTCAGACAGATTAAATCTGCCCTCCTGCTTTCAGGAAGGGGGTCAGATGGTTATGAGTCCCTGTCCTGATAGGGCTGCTGATTCCCCATTGAAGGATCCTGTAAGAGAGCATTCGGGTCTTAGTCAGGCTCCCTGCCATTGGCCCAGTCTCCCCAGTCTGCTGCACTAGGCATTGACTCGGAAGACCTGAAGGCCGGTTCTTCAATGATTACTGAGGGTGGCACCTTGTCAATTGGGTGCCTTACTGATATTGCTATGGTAGAGGACCAGGGAGGGGTCCTACCTCTTCCAGTTTGTAAATGAAAATCCTAATTTGGAATGTTAGAGGAGCTCGAAAGCCGTCATTTCGATCCTCTTTTGGCAGATTAGTGCAGTTATATCATTTTGATATATATGTTCTTTTGAAACTAGGCTGTCCGGTGAAAGTCTGGCTCGGTTCCGGAGACAGATTTCCCGTTCTTGGTCCTCGTATGCTGTGGAGGCAGATGGTTTGTCAGGGGGTATTTTGGCCATTTGGCATGCCTCGGCTGTTACGGTTGATGCCTTCCATCAGTGCAACCAGCAGATTGGGCTTGTTGTCACTAAGGGGTCGTCTGACCCTTGGCTTCTTTCGGCCGTATATGCCAGTACGGATTATAGGGAGAGATGGGTCCTCTGGTCTGAGTTGCTTTCCCTCCTTGCCCAGGGTATCCCATCTATTATTGCTGGAGATTTTAACTGTATCACTGAGGCTCAGGAAAAGCGTGGTGGAGATGGTTTTCGGCTTATGCTGATGTCAATGAATTTAGAACCTTTATTGGCTTTCAGGGCTTTTGGATTTGGGGCATTCGGGGACCCAGTTCACTTGGTGTAATAACCGTCAAGGCTCTGCTCGTGTTTGGGAGAGACTTGACAGAGCTATGGCTATGGCCCAGTGGCTCCATATGCACCAGGGGGTTACTGTCTCTCACCTTCCGAGGATTGCTTCTGATCATTGCCCTATTTTGATCTCGACGGAGGCTGATCTGCATAGGCGAAGACAGTTTAGATTCGAGCAGTTCTGGACGGTTCATTCTGCTGCTCGGTCTATCATTTCTCAGGTGTGGCATATTCCTGTCAGGGGTAATGCTATTTATCGCCTTTCCCGACGTCTTATGCTGGCTAGACGTCGTCTTTCCTCTTGGAATAGGCGGGAGGTGGGGGATTTGGTTAGACAAGTTGAACTGGTTGAAGCTGATATTACGGCTTTGCAGTTGAAGGAGGACCAGGAAGGGTTTCTGTTGGACTGGATCTCTCTGCTCTTCGGGACATGCTCGCTCGTCACCATTCTCTTCTTCGGCAGCAGGAGATGTTCTGGAGGCAGCGGTCCAGGGTTCAATGGATTTGTGAGGGGGATCGTAATACCAGATTTTTCCATCATGCTACTTTGAAGCGGCGTGCCGCTAATAGGATCCGGAGGTTAGTCGATGGGGAGGGGCGTATTTTGGAGGATATGCAATCTATACGGGACCTGCTTCTAAATTTCTTTCAATCTAGATGGGCTAAATCCACAGTGATGGGGCTCGATTGTTCGGGTGCATGATTCCAGGAAGGTTTCCTCTCAGGATAATATGCTTGTTAGGCCTATCACTTCGGAGGAGATTCGGATGGCTCTTTGGGAGCTTGGCCTAGATAAGGCCCTTGGGCCTGATGGGTTTTCCGCCTCTCTTCTTCGTCACTATTGGGATATTGTGGGGCCAGAGGTGGTTCAGGCTATTCAGATTGTTTTCCAATCTAAGCACATCCCTTTGGAGTGGAATCGGACTCTTATTACTTTGGTGCCCAAGCATTCGCGGCTTCTCTCCGCAGCATTTTCGGTCGATCAGTGTGTGCACTACCCTATATAAGGTATGTGCTCGCCTATTAGCTGGCCGTCTTCGTCTTGTGATTCCTCGTCTCATTTCTATTGAACAAGGGGCATTTATTAGAGGGCGTTCTATATCGGATAATGTTCTCATTGCTCAGGAATTTATGCACGATCTTCATAGAGCTCCAGCCAGTCGCTGTCTTATGGAAGTTAAGCTTGATATGGAGAGAGCTTATGATAGATTGAGTTGGGCTTTTTTTTACCGCTCTCTTCAGGAGTTTGGGTTTGATGATTTGTTTATTGAGTGGATCATGGCCTGTATTCAGAAGCCTTCCTTTGCTTTGATCATCAATGGTTGTCCGACAGAGTATTTCCACTCTTCTGTGGGGTTGAGACAGGGATGCCCTTTATCCCTTTGTTATTCATTCTAGCTGTGGACGATCTCTCTCGTGCTTTTCATCAGGCCCAACTGGGTCGGCGGATTATTCCGTACATGCCGGTAGTGTGGGTCCTTCGATCTCTCATCTTCTCTTCGCCGATGACTGTATTCTTCTGGGTCAGTCCACTATTGATAATGCGGCTTCCTTATACTATATATTGCAGCGCTATTGTCAGGCTTCGGGTCAAAGGGTTAACTTTCTTAAGTCATCTATATGTTTCAGCCCGAAGAATTCTAGAACTACCAGGAAAGCCATTATTAATCTGTCAGGTATTACTACTCAGACTGATCGTTTTATGTATCTGGGGATCCCAACTGGTAGACGGCCCCGCTGTTCTGACTATGCTGAGCTTGAGAGGCGGGTGCGACAACGTGTGGAGGGGTGGCAGGTCACCAGTTTATCTATGATGGCCAGGGTCATTATTATTCGTTCGGTACTCTCTTCTCTTCCATTGTATCTTATTTCGAATGTTGTCATTCCGATTACTTGTCTTAGGAGGATTGAGAGATGTTTCAGAGATTTTCTATGGGCTTCTATGCAAGATGGCCATGGTATTCATCTATTATCCTGGGATAAGGTATGTATGCCTATCCAAGATGGTGGTCTGGGAATTCAGTCTTTGATTGTTAGAAGAGAAGCTCTTCTTGCTAGGCATGCTTCACATTTCCTCTTGGAGCCGCAGTGTCTTTGGAGCTCTCTGATGCGTGCGAGGTATGGTGACTGGTCGTCCAGCTTGCCCATTACGACCCCCAGGGCTCCTCCTCTTGTGGAAGGAGATTTGTAGTTATGGTCAGTCTATCAGGGATAATATCTCTTGGATGATAGGAGATGGTTATTCGATAGATGTCGTCCAGGATACTTAGATTTCTGAGCTCCCTCTTTCGAGGTGGCCCTCCTTTATAAATATGGAAGCTCCCACCAGTTTAAAGGTTAAGGATTTGCTTTCCTCTGATCCCCCTGCTTGAATTTCCTACTGTGACCTATTTTTTGGGAAGGAGCTCTCTCAGAGGATTCTCTCACTGCCTATTATGCCTGGTCATTCTGTTGATTCTAGGCTTTGGCAGAGATCTTGTCTCTCTAGGGCCCCCACTAGGGACCTTATGAAGATGTTTAGGCCTCAGCCTAAGTGTATGGAGGATGCTGCTTGGATTTGGAAGCTTCCTATTCTTCCTAGGGTTCAGTTATTCATATGGAAGCTTCTTTGGGACTGCCTTCCAACTTGTGCCCTCCTCTCCCGTAGGGGTCAATCTATTCAGCCGTCCTATCCTCTATGTAGGCAAAGCGAGGAGTCTTCTGATCATGCTATCTTCCTTTGCTCCAGAGCTAGACGGATATGGTATTTGATGGGCTATACTAGCAGGCAGGATGGTATGGCCTCCCGCGATCTTTGTTTTTCCATGATATTCGGTGGGGTTCTCAGCATAAGCGGGGGCTTTGGGCTGTCACGACTTATCAGATTTGGATGTCGAGGAATCATCTCATCTTCTCTAATGACCCTATTGAGCCTCATAGGATTGTGAGGAAGATTAGATCGTTGATGGTGGAATGCGCCCGTTTTATTGGTGGAGTTGGTTCTGACTCTTCTGGCCTCTGGGGTTCCCCTGCTGCCTCGACAGCGAACCGATATGTGGTTTTTATTTCTTAGGAACACCCTCCCTCAGGATTTGTCAAAATCAACTTTGACGGAAGCGTCCGTGGTAGAGTTGCTGGTTCGGCTTTCATCATTCGAGGGCCACTGGGAGACTTGTTGGCTGTTGGAGGTTTTGGTTCTCTTGACTCCTCTGTCCCGATGATCGAGCTCTATGCTGCCTGAGCGGGTATTTCTTATGCTGCTCGGATTCTTCACGCTCGTAGGATCATGGTTGAGGGTGATTCTATGACGGTTATCTCTTGGTTGAAGAACGAGCATTGCGGTATTGGTACTGCTAACCCGATCCTCAGGGATATTTGGTCTATGCTTCGGGAGGTTGGCTCTGTCCAGATTCGTCAATATTTCGTGAAACCAATTTGGCGGCGGACTGGACAGCTTCTTTTATGGCTCAGTATACTGGATCTTGGTTATGGACACCGGGTATCCCCTGTTCTACTTTTCTGCAGTAAATTTTATCCTCTGATGTATCTGGGCTGATTCACACTAGACTTGTGTGATCGTCCGTTTGTACAAAAAAAAAAAAAAAAAAAAAACCTTATTTTAATCACTTGAAGAAGCCAAAATCTAAAGTAAGAGTCTCTGTGGCTAGACTTAGCTCTGACTCTTGGGAACAATTCTTTTCCAAAGCATGGAAGCAGAAAAACTCCCCAAAGTCCATACAACGTGCTGTCCAGCTCTCCCCACTATTGGAATATGAACATGTTGCCTAACTAGATAGACATCAAATGATAATATAACTACGTGCAGAACAATCCATGCTATGTGGCAATGGAATAGAGGGTGTGACTTTTGCCACCCTCCACTGAGACCCTGCAGCTTTGAAGCCTCGCTGCTGAAAGTGCCGGGCAACTTTGGATTAGCCTCCACTACCAGCGGAGCGTTTGTGGAGCGGCAAACTCAGTCAAAATCCCATTATTCTATGGCACCATGGGAAGATAATACTTCTTTACGCAACGAACGATATCATGTTGGCCTCCATTGTGGCGTATCCGAATGCCTATTCTTCGATCGTGTAGTCCTCCAATCACCAATGACAACTATTTTTTTTTTTTCATTCCTCTTTTGATAAGATATAACAATGCCGGTGGAATAGTTTGGTCAGCTACATAATCATCTATCTTTTTTTTAAAGGAAAAAAAAACTTTATTTTCTATTCCATCCATTTATCATTTTTTTATTATTATCATCTCAATTAAAATTTTAAATTTTATAAAATAGAGATGCGTCGAGTTGAGTTCGTCTCATCTCAATTTTCAGTTCGTTCAAGCATTTGATACTTATTTAAAATATATTTTTTTAAAAAATATTTATGAACCTTTATCATATGTTTTAGATGGAGGTTAATTTAAGAATTTTTTTTTTTTTTTTTTTACGGATTCTTACTTGAAAGGGAGGATTTCATATCTTTAAACCTGATACATATCTTTCGTATTTCATTTAATTTTTAAATATATTTAAATCTTAAAAATTATATATTTATGATAAATTAAATATATTAAAATTATAGTGTTAATGTATTATGAGTAAAATAGAACAAAAGAGACGGCTGAAATGAATTCTAAAATTTCTCTAAAATAGAATGGAATAACAAAATGACTTCTATCCCATAGAAACTTGAATCACTGAGTTTGAATCCTAAATGGATAGCATCTTGCAAAGGAAAAAAAAAAAAAAAACTGCTAGGATTATAGCTAGGTAATGGTTTTATGTTTTTTGCGTAATGCTAGTCTCGTTACTGCTGGTCAAACTTGGCTGGCCTCAGCGTCAAATTAATAAAACATGGTGAAGAAGTTGAATTTAGGAGTTGGATCCCATTATTGTTTGCTTGCTGATGGCCGACCCCCTCGTCGGAATTTCGTGTAATCGATGGCACTGGGCCAGATATATGACACGCCATGAAACACCAGAAATGCCATGGAATGCAATGACCGTGTTAGTGAACATTTGTACTTGGAATTAATGCCACTGGATATAGCAAAAAAAAAAAAAAAAAATTCTCTGGGTAATTAAAACTCGGTCAAAAATATCAAAAAAAAAAAATGATTCTGAAAATATTCAAAATACAACTAGGAATTTAAATTATATTGATGATATGATATATCTTTATACTTGTATAACGCTCCAAGCAGACTCGCTAGACTAAAATTATGCATTTTAAAAACTTGAGTGAAAGTTATAATTGATAGCGGATGAACTTAAATTATAAGCACATAATACTTTTTTATCTAATATGAGACTAAATTTAAGATATTATAATTTTTTTTTCTTTATAATACGATGTTAACTGGATCGATCATTGGTATTTCTCCATGCCATAACATAATTCTATCATCCATCAACTTTTGCACGCTCGGATCAATTTTGATACCATTTCTAACGTTCTAAACCCTGCTATTGTTAGTGAGCCAAAACCATATTGCCCAAAAGTTTGAGTGAAACTTAATTGATGACAGATAAACTTAAGTCGAAAGCACATAACCCTTTCATGCTACAACCTAGTCAGAATTCACTTATCATTCCATTGATAGTTCTTTACCAACTTCACTTCTAAGCACACTTACTGATTTAATTAACTCTGTTAACATATTTGGATTAGCTTTAATACCATTTATAATATTGTTAGCAGATCGAAATTATATGATCAAAAAATATGATTAGTAGTATATGATTAAATATATAAATTTTTTTTTATTTAATATGAGATTAAATTTAATTTATCACAGCTTGTGTTGTGTGTGAGACGAGAGGAAAATATGCCAGACTTAGTTATTTATTTAGAGCGATTGAGAGGAATCTTTTGCCGACTTGTGGTTTAAAAGAAAGTCCAAGCAACGGCCACGAAGGTCACGAGGCTGCTTCCAACTTGGAACGTTTTAAGCACGTACGTGTCGTGTCATGCGATGCTACACCCCCTTGTCTTTTTCGGTATTTAATTCAAAGCCAGTCACCTTGTTAATCAAGCAATCTGATCCACGTGGCTTAATTTGAAAAGCATATGAGCTTGAATTCTTCAGAATCATTATTGGTGTTGCAAAAGATGAATTCATGTTGTAAGATTTTATTTTTTTTTCTTTTTCTTGCAAGCAATCTTTTTTTTTTTTGTAAAAATATTTGAACAGTTTTTATTTTACTTCATCTTTTTTCTAATAGATAAATTCATTTTATTTAGATAATCTATCATATTTTTTCTTATAATTAAGAATTAAAAAATTTCATTTATTTAACTTCAGCATGACTGTCGGTAGTTCAGTTCTTCAACTCGATTAATCGTGTTAAACGTTTGACAACCACTCCACGGAGTTTATGACAGAGAAGAACACGCATCACGTTTTGCTTGATCTTGTATTTTTCTGCCTTTTTTTTTATATTTTTTCCTTGAAAATTTGGCCTTGTGACATTCATAGCCACAAGTTCTGGGTCGGCGGTCTAGTCCAATTAGTGCTAAGCTTGGGTCCTATTAGGCTCTGTTTATGGACGGCCAATTTTGTCTAGTTGTGAGGCTATGGGGCTCACTCATCCATCTGCCTACTTTTTTTTTCTAGCCAATGTGGTTAGAGCATGGCAGAAGAAAAAAACATTCATGATATATTTAATCATGATAAAAAGAAATATTCACACCTAAAATTTGTGCAATAACAATGGAAGATAAATATTTGCATCCATAATTCATATAATTTTAATAGATAATATTATTTCTTTTATAATGCCTTAAGTTCATCTTTCGATTTAATTAATTTGTTAGTGAATCGAAGCCATATGATTCCAAAAGCTTATGTAAAAGTTAATTAACAATAGATAACTTTAAGCTATAAGCCCTTAACTTTTTTTTTATTCAATATAAATTATTTTTAAAATATTAATCTATCCTTTATAATTGTTATTATAAAGATAGCTTCATATAATAGCGAAACTTTACTACCATTCTATGAATAATTTTTTTCTTTTATCCATCAACTTTTACGATTATCATTCTATAGATAATCTTTTTTTTTTACGGCAATCATCCTATAGATAGTTCTTTCCTTCTATTCACTAATTTTCGTGCATTCGGATAGTCTCTTCTACAACCACCATTTTATGAATAATCCTTTCCTTCTACGCATCAACTTTTGCATGCTTAGGTCGGATATGATTTGTAACACCCTAAGGGCCAGTTTTGATACTATTTATAATGCATGAAGTCCATCTGCTGACCCAATTAATCTGTTAGTAGATTGAAATTATATATCATAAAAAATTAAGTAAAAATTAATTGATAATAGATAAACTTAAATTATTCTTAAATCTTTTTTTTATTTAATATGAAATTAATTTTAAAGTATTACATCTTTATATTTTTTGATTTATATATACAATCAAAGCTCTCTCTCTCTCTCTCTATATATATATATATATATATATATATATATATATATATATATATATACACTCATAATTTTGTAACTCAAGTTCATATTCATAGAAGAAAATATGCAAACCAACCATTTAGAAGAATTAATTTGAATGACAAGTGAATTAATATTAGATGATGCCACGTGCCATAGAAAAAAAAAAAAAACTTCGGAGTTTTGATTTTCGGAAAAGGTTTGCTATACTATTTTTGATGCAGCAAATGTACTTCGTACATGCTGATGTGCGTACGATGTATGACAAGATTTATTGGGCCACTATATGCTCATTGGCATACACGGATGGTCAATAATCATGATCAATGCATACTTGCTATATCAAATTCGGGACAACAAAACTTTCCTATGATTCTCTGGCCTCTGTGATGTGCATTACATGTGAAAAAATGAAACGGTTTGCTAAAAACTCCATGTTCAGACGAGTATTTTGGGAAGGAAGATGTGTGGGCATTAAACAAAAGTATTGATGAATTTTACACTGAAGTTGTCATTTTTAATGCAAGTGTTGTTAATGTTTATGATCAAGTGCGCATGCCTTTGATTCATTCTTCAAAATGTTGAGCTGCCGTTGTTGGAAATCTACAAAGTTTTTATTTCAAAGAATATATATTTAATATTTACAAAAAAGGTCAGGAATGCATATAAAAAAAGAGATATTGCTCGTCTTATTATTAGTTTAGCATTTTGCTATCCCTTTATTTTTGCAAAACTAAAATAGCTTTGTTTCTCTACCTTTTACTTAAAAATACAAAAGTTTGTAATCATAAATTTCATGTGCATAAATTAAGGCAAGTGTTTGGGACTACGAAAAAGTTAAGCATAAAATAGAAGTAATAATCTAATATTATATTTACATGATCACATCAATCTCTTTCTTGATTGAACTAATAATAATTGTCCAGTAATTTCGTGAAATCTCTCACCAAACTTATAAAAGTTTACATAAAATAAAATGTATGTTTGTTTTCATGTATGTAATCTAATGATCTCTGCAAATAAATATAAATATATTATTATAACTATAAAATTATTTTACTATCTAAAAGGTATCGTTGTCAACTTATAATCATAACCTTTGGTTTAAACTATTGATTTATTTTTTTTTTCAAGATCATGCCAAGAAAAAGATAATATTTATATAAAAAAAATCAAATAATTAATATTTTTTTTTCATATAGTTAAGACAATGCCACCTAAATTAAAGCTATCCAAAATAAATTTTTTAGAAAGTTGAAATAAAATCCTTCTGTAGCTACTAACCTTTACTATTAAAAGTATATTATGCTAATCAACTTCCAAAACAATCAATGATGCCACATCACACCAATATTTTATATTTTTATACTAATGGCAACCAATGATATCACACCATACCAATATTAAATGTTAATTATGGAGATTTAATACTACCCAATTAGTCAGTCCAGTTGGGCGCCCAGGGCCAGGGGCCGGGGGGCATATGAGGATTCGCCTCGCCAATCCATCCATGTGATTCCTGGATTCTGTCCTCGTCTTATCCCCCTCTCCTCCCACTCTTAAAATCTCCTCTCTTTTTCCATTTTTCTTTTCAAACAAGCGTATTGATTTCTCTCTCTCTCTTTCTCGCTTGCTCGCTTGGTCGATCTCTCTCTCTCTCTTTCTCGCTGTCGCTGCGAATAATCGAGGAGTAGGAGGAGGAGGTCGTCGTGATGGCGCTGAAACTTCCATTGCCCATAGAGGTTGGACGGATTTCCTTCTTGGATTCGAGCAGAGGAACCTTCCAACAGCTCAAAGGCGAGTTTTTTAGGATTTTCTTCTTCCAAAACGAGCCGTTTCTATTTCTGTTTCGTATCATTTGTGATTAAAAGGATGAGCTCCGATGCGGCTGTGTTCTATTTTACCGCCGGTGGATTATTATGAGATTTCTCTGTTAAATTTCATCGGTAAATCTGGTACCTTAATTTTTCTCATTAATTTATAAGGATATTTTGTTAGATTATAATATGTTTTTGAGTGTAAAAAGTTGCGTCTTTTCGAAGTTTTTTTTCCAAGTAGTAAAATCTGTTTGTTGTCCATGACAACGGATGTATTGATCCACCTCAAGTATGATAGATTTGAGTGACTAATTGGATTTGCAGCAATAATCGGCTCTGCGAAGAAGTTCTTCATATCTATACGTCTCTCCATCTCATTTCAGTTCAGTAGGTTCTTTTTACTGGGGGAGAAAACGATTTTGTTTGCCTTTGGTAGATGAAAATGGTACTTAACTTTTTTTAAAGAATTTCAGCTGAAAAATGGGCAATTTTTCTTCGACAGTTGTACTGAAGCATTTGCAATAGTGTTAATGTTTGTTGACCACACAAAAGAGAAAATCAAGGATTTACCGTACTAGATGTTCTTTGGGAGGTTTGAGCGATTTAAGTGTAATGCACAGTATTTGTCTTTTAGAATTCTTGGAGTTAAATTCTATACTCTATTGTGTTTCCAGTGGGATTTCCTTTGAAAAGGAAGGAGAAGGGTACAGGTTCATCAAGGAGAACATGTTGCTCAATGCCACAGGCTCCGCCACCGGCCTGGCCTGGCCGAGCAGTTGCAGAACCAGGGCGAAAGTCATGGGATGGTCCAAAGCCTATCTCGGTTGTCGGATCTACTGGTTCGATCGGAACTCAGGTATGCACCACACATTACTGATGCAGTATGTTGTTTCTATTTACCATACAGTACTTTCTTTTATGTTCTTGCATGGTCGCCCAAATGAAGGTTTGCAAAATTTGCATGAAGTGCTTGTACCCCCCCACCCCCCAACTTGAGACCTGATTTTTTTGGGGGGCAAATATTAATATGGTACCTTCCTTTATTTTTAGTTTCATTTTAGTGTTTGAAGTGGTTTGGGATCATGTCCTAGTAACTCCTGCAATCGTTAATGGTCAATCCTCAAAGCCATCAAACCAATAGGATAGCTGTGATTAGGTGTCAGATTTTCTTTTCTCTCTTCTATAAACCATGGTTACCGCACCCTATTATATATTTTCTTATACTTTTCTATTATGTTTTCAGACATTGGACATAGTGGCCGAAAATCCAGATAATTTTAGGATTGTTGCACTCGCTGCTGGCTCCAATGTGACGCTCTTAGCTGATCAGGTATGTGTGAAGTTACTCAAGTAAAGTTGCCGAAGGTGGCAACAAGCAAATATATTTTGATAACCACTACGTTTTCTGGTGAGTTTTGATATCTGGTCTTTCTTTCCATTTCTTGAGCAGGTTAAACAATTCAAACCTCAATTAGTTGCTGTGAAAAATGAGTCACTAATTGGGGAACTAAAAGAAGCTTTGGCTGATGTAGAGGACAAACCTGAAATTATTCCTGGGGAGCAAGGTGTTATAGAGGTCGATCACCCTTCTGCTTCTCTCCTGTTGTTGTAATGGCATGATTCTATCAAATAACACATTTGGGTATGATTTTCAGGTTGCTCGCCACCCAGATGCTGTCACGGTAGTCACAGGAATAGTAGGATGTGCAGGATTAAGGGTAAAGACTGCAGCTTTTGTCTTAACTCTTGATCGATTTGTCTCAGACTACTGGAAACTGTATGTTTGATTTGAAGGATTCTACTCTTAGTTTAGGTTTTAAGCTGATAAATTTATCCTGAAACATCATATACAATTATGTGGGAAAAGGTTGTATTAGGGAAGATTTTTGGCATAAATCAGTGCAGCAATACCCAGATATTGGTACTTCTGCTTTCTGGATGATAGAAGTGAACCACGAGTTATTGAAGATGTTCATCATGGGCTTCTGTTAGTGTTGGCCTTTCTTAAACTATGGTTGATAGCTGCTACTTGTGTACTTGTAGTTGCTACATATGCTGAGAAAATGATAAAAACATGGCATGGAACTCATGTTGTGGCATCATTAGGTTTACTATTTTGAGTCATTTATTCATATCTGATGTTATGAGATGGTGGAGATGACTTCAGTTACTGAAAATATTGGTAATAATGAAATCCTTTTTTTCTTTTGTTTTAATGTCAGCCTACTGTAGCTGCAATTGAGGCTGGAATTGACATAGCCTTGGCGAACAAAGAGACACTTATTGCCGGTGGTCCCTTTGTGCTTCCTCTTGCACACAAGCATAAAGTGAAAATACTTCCTGCCGATTCAGAACATTCTGCCATATTCCAGGTATCGAGGCTTGTTGCTGAAGGAACTTTTCTAAGTACATTCCAGAGCGCAGTTCATTACTTGTTCTGAACTGAAAATTTTTCTGTGTGCTATTTTTTCTTCACCTGATTTCATGCTCATATGGAACTATTCATGCCTCCAGTTGGTTAACGAAGAATGATGATTATGAAAATGTTCATTTATCTCCAGTGTATTCAAGGTTTGCCTGATGGTGCTCTTCGACGCATAATTTTGACAGCATCTGGAGGAGCCTTCAGGTGTGTTGAAGATCTAAGTTTTATCTATTATATGTGCATCTTGATGTGAAGAGTAATAAGGAAGATGGAATTTTTGTTGCATAGATTTTCATTGAAAGCTGAGAGTTTTTAACAGCTCAGGTCTATTCAGTATTTTCTTTTTCTAATTTGAATTCATTTTTAGCTATTAATTTTTTCTGTCAGAGATGAAAGGAGAGTTAAAAAAGAGCTTAACCAGTGGAAGAAGGCCAGACTAATTTGGATTCATGGGCACATAAATTAGCCTTTTGTGCATAAGTTCTTGATCTGGCTGCCTTTTGCTACTGGACAAGCTACTCCCTTATACTAAAGGAGGAAATGACGAAAAATGTCCCTTTGTTGTTGTAATATGATAATCCCTTTCATGTGATGGAAAGAGTCATCTTCTCTGCTATTATGTTCCCGTACCCTTCATCTTACACCCAGGAATTTAGACCAGCACTTTTACATGATGTTTTTGATAGGGATTTGCCAGTTGAAAAGTTAAAAGAGGTGAAAGTTGCGGATGCTTTGAAGCATCCAAACTGGAATATGGGGAAAAAGATCACCGTGGATTCTGCTACCCTTTTCAACAAGGTATCATGTTCTTGATGACCATGCAAGATGCAACATAAATGTCTAATTCTCTAGTTATTGAAGGCTTCAGCTACCAGCAATTTGTGTGTTGTACAGGGGTTAGAAGTCATTGAAGCACACTATTTATTTGGCGCTGATTATGATGATATTGAGATTGTGATTCATCCGCAGTCGATCATTCACTCCATGATTGAGACACAGGTGAATCTCTTATAATTCTCATTGCTATGACTTGCTCCTGTTTATTTTTTTTTAATCCATATTTATCAACACTAAAGTTGCATTTATTGTTTTTGAAAGTGTTTGGAGTTTAAATTTGTTTATTTATACACTGTAGGTCCAATTTAGACATCAATAATTCCTAAATCGTTCTATGTTGTTTTTCTCAGGATTCATCTGTTTTGGCTCAGTTGGGATGGCCTGACATGCGCCTACCAATCCTTTATACAATGTCTTGGCCACAAAGAATTTATTGCTCTGAGATTACATGGCCTCGACTTGATCTTTGCAAGTACGAAACTTTGTTCCCTAATTACTATGATCCACATGCACAAGTTTATTGTCCAGAACTTATGGTTGTGTATTATCATTCACATATCAAAAACAACTCTTAAGTGTATTTTATTAAAAAAAGTGTTTTTTTTATAAGTAATATTATACTAACCTAATTATGAGTGACGGTGGCGTGTTTTTTCTACCTTACAGCACCCAATTATACAAGACCCTGTATGCCTTTTGCATCATCTTAATTAGATGAGAAAAGAATAACAGGCAGATATGGTTTGGGTAATTTGATCTTTAATGAGCAAAAAATTAACTGAAATCTTAAAATTGAAGAAAAGCATCATTTTTGTTGCTGTGCATCAAAAATCAAAAGATTCTAACCGTTCTTTTCCATTCAATGAAGTCTGAATTTTGTCAACTGTACGGCAAAAAATTAACACATGCTTTGATAACATAGACATGGGAATGAAATTGCTGTTGAAATATATTTGGTATAAAAGAATGGAGTTTACATTACAGATGGATATCAGGCAACTATATGAGTTAAAATTCTTCAATGTGATTCTCTTCTAATTACCAACCATAACAAGGCATTGTTTAAATGGATGGTGCAGGCTAGGTTCATTGACATTTAAGGTTCCTGATAATGTGAAATACCCATCCATGAAACTGGCCTATGCAGCTGGGCGGGCTGGGGGTACCATGACAGGAGTTCTTAGTGCTGCTAACGAGAAGGCAGTGGAGATGTTCATCAATGAGCAGTATGCATTCTTCTCCTTTTTCCAAACCTTTGCTTCAAAATTTTTAGAATTTACAGGAACATCTATTGCTTCCTTACCTTCCCTTGTAAAATTTTCATTCAGAATTAGAGAATGATGCGTCTTAAATGTTATCAATAGTTGTCTAGTTACGCTATTAGCTAACAACTTAACATTCAATAAAGAGAAATCTTGCATCGTATGGATTTCCATCTTCAATCCTTTATTTCTTTGTTTTGCTCTGCATTTTCATGAAAGCTGTGCATGCTTGCTTCAGATGTGTTGATTTATCAACAAAGCAAACGCTCGTTCTCTGAGTTGTTTGTCTCTGTGGATGTAGGGGGTAATCACTTAAGAGAAGTTGGATATATCTAATGGTTTTTGTATGTGTTTCAGAATTGGCTATCTGGACATTTTCAAGATTGTGGAGCTTGCATGTGATGCTCATAGAAAGGAACTGGTTGTCAACCCTTCCCTTGAGGAGATCATACATTATGACTTGTGGGCTCGAAAGTTTGCAGCCAGTTTACAACCATCATCTGGCTTGAGTCCTGTTGCTGTGTAAGCAGTCCAGTTTGTCAGCTAGAATGTTGTGGTGGATGAGACTTCTTGAGGTTCATAATAGGAGGCTCCCCTCAACTTGTTCTCTGCGTGTTAATTTCATTGCCAATATGCATGAAATGTTGAAGCAACCATCATGTGTTGCAAGAAGAAAAGATGTAATGGGGATCTATGTATCTCAATCTTTATATTCGTCTGCAGAGTTCAATTGCAAAAATCAATTTAAAAAAAAAAAGGTTCAATGCTATAATAAAGAGCAGGGGAAATATACAAACTTGGATCAGGGCTTTAATACCTTTAGCCTTAATATGGGTAGAAATGACAATTTTAACTTATAAAGCGAGGATTCATTCTGCCTTATCTTCTGTAAGAATAGAAATGAAGGTTATTTTTGTTTCAGTCCTCTGCTAGCTGTGTATATAAATACTACAATACTTTTATATATTTTTATATTTATAAAATTAATCTTATAATTTTTATTAAAGTTTATATATATTATTAGGAGAGGGATAAGGATGAAATGAAGATGGAATTTATCATTTTTTATAAGGTAGATATGGAAGTGAAAATTTTGAGGCAAAGGATTGGAAATAATACCTTTTATTCTTATGCCACACAAACCATGGCCACGTATGAAAACTCGAAATAAGCTTTCATTCCCTACTTATTCTGCTTTTATCTCATGTAAGTGACTAAGGGCCTCATCCATGTATAGCCTTCCTTCTGTACATATTTTCATCAATAAATGCTTGGGGGTTCTCACCACCTAATTTTGATTAAAAAAAAGAAAAGAAAAAATAGAGTTTGTCCCATTCTTATCCCACCTTTTGTATGGTCTTCCTCTTGTATTTATTTGCATCGATAAAAGCTTAGAGGTTTTCATCATCCAATTTTGATTAAAAAAAGAAATAAAAAAAAAGAGTATGTCCTGGCTAGTCTTATCCCACCTTCTTCCATGAAATAACCAAATTTCGGTTAATAAAAAGTGATACGGCTGATCGGCTCATTAAGGTTAATGGAAGAAGTAACTTACAGAACTTCAGTTTCAAAACCCAAGGCTCCCTTGGCCTCGGATCCTAGGGTCTTTCGGCCTTGGATCCCAGGTTTCCTTGATCTTGAACTTCAGATACCCTCGGTCGCAGACTCCAGGTCTTTTCGGTCTCGAACCTCAGGTCCCCTTGGACCCCAGGTTCCCTCGGCCTCGGACTTTAGGCCCCTTCGGCCTCGGACCCTAGGTCCTCTTGGCCTCGAGCCGTCTGATACTGCCACATGATCCACCAACTATCTGTAGTTGTCACATGGTCCACTAACCATCTGCAACTGCGCGTGACCACTATTTGTTACGGCGCACGCCTGACATGACTAGGTCCATCTATCGCCTATGTCATCGCGTCTGATAGAGGGCTAGCAGGCGGGGTCATCTCTGACATGCCCACTGATTATTGCGATTTGTCCTGTCAGCCTTACCGCCTGTTCATTACTAGACAATATGTCTCGAAATAAACAATCTTTCAAAAGCAGTCTAAAGGAATCTTCGGACGGGTATAAGTAAAGAACATTCGCTCACAATGAGGGAATGATCTAAACTCAAGTTCTCTAGTTATTTTTTATTAGCTTTTATTTTTATTGTTTCAAAGTTGCTTACTTGAGCATCGAAGGATCTTCACTAGTGCAATCGATCTTCGAAAACTTTTTTGCAGAAGATTCATTCGAAAGGAGGCTCTTTATTTTTCGATATTCGAGAAATATAATTTGACAGCAATAAAAAGTAACCATAAGGGCAGTGATAACCTTGCCTTTCGAATTCATATATAAGGAGAATTGATTTATCCTTCTTTTCTCTCTCTTATCTTTTTAATCTAAGCTTAGGTAATCATAAATAACTGGCTATTATTTATCCAGGGCTTGTTTGGTTGTTGGATATCTCTGGAATAAGGTGGTTAACAGCTTTATTTATTTATTTATTTATTTATTGTTGTTGGGGGGGGGGGGGGGGGGGAGACAAGATTAATCTGGTCAATGATACTACTCATCTAACTTCGGTTATAGTTTCTGAGACGTTTGCTTAAGTGGCCTTTGTCAGAAGGAGCAGCATAGATGCGTGAATGGATATTCTCAGTTAACTATGATGAGATTCCTCAATCAATAGGGATGACCGTTCCAAAGTTAGTGGCATCGAGAATAAAGCCAGTTTGAGTGATGGGATAGCGTGGACTCGAGAAGTCCAGTTGAGTTTTGCGTGCTGAACATTCTCGTCTTTTGGTGACAAATGGACAAGAAAAAGACTTTGTATTTGATGCAGTATATTTACATGAGCTATACTATATATATATATATATATATATATGATATTTATTAAAAAATATTAAAATATTTTTATAATTTTAAAAAAAAATTACGATATTTCAGTTTTAAACTTACGATACCGTAGTTATAAAATTAAAATATTAATTTAGAAAGTAAAAAAAAATTATGATATCCTAGTTTTAAATTTATGATACCGTAGTTATAAAATTAAGACACCCGTTCAGAAAGCAAAAAAAAATTTATGACATTTCAGTTGTAAATTTACGACACCGTAGTTATAAAATTATGATATCCACTCAGAAAACGTGTCTGTACACAAATTTAAAAAAAAATGCTATCTGATGGGGCATTAATACCCGTTCAGCTTTTTTTTTAGAATTTCTGTACAGAGTGGGTGTCATAATTTTATAACTACGGTATTGTAAATTTACAACTGAAATGTCGTAATTTTTTTTGATCTTCTTAATGGGTGTCTTAATTTTATAACTACGGTGTCGTAAGTCTAAAACTAGGGTGTCATCTTAAATTTTGACGCGACGTGCATTAATACCCGTAGAATTTGGGTACAGACACATTTTCTGAATGTGTATCATAATTTTATTACTACGGTGTCATAAGTTTATAACTGGGGTGTCATAATTTTTTTTTTTTGCTTTCTGAACGGATGTCTTAATTTTATAACTACGGTGTCGTAAGTTTAAAACTGGGATGTCGTAATTTTTTTTTTACTTTATAACTACGATGTTGTAAGTTTAAAACTGAAGTATCGTAATTTTTTCTCTCGAAATGTCGTAGAGCTGTCTTACCATTTTTTAATGGATATCGTATGCATGTGGACCAATAAGAAGGGATGGTATAGCCCGGACTTGCGAATGCGGTGTACAAAGTCTTTTTCAATGGATAAAGCAGAGACGCTGGAACCATTTAGGAAACATGTGGACATGGCAGCAGAGCAATCCAAAAGGTATTATATTTATCCTCAACACATAGCATAGTTTATTGGAAGTACAGATAGAGTGGGCCTCTTTCTTTTCTTCTCAGCCTAATGGAGGCGCAGTTGTGCTTCCTCTTGCACACAATTACCAGGTGAAAATACTCCTTGTTGATGGCAGAGTCCATCCAAATACATCCACTTATCGGCTACCGTTTTGAGATGGAAATATTGTACCAAGTTCAACAAGATACCGTGACTTCTTAAATGACACATTCAAATGCTAGATGAAGCTAATGCCCATAGTTTCATGGCCTCCTAACAAGTCCCTGCACAGGGACTGGAACTTCTTGAAGTGCTCTATCTATGTGGGACTGAATGTGAAAATCTTATCACCATGGATATCATATTTATGTGCAGTTTCACAGAGCGAAGGCTATTACTTATTCTTTTGTTATGGAAGTCTTTGGTGTTGAGTTATAATATTTTGAGACAATGGATGGAGTCTACTCATCAATGCTGTTTATTTAGGAAGTCTTCTCTTCTAACTCAGATACCACTCTATTAAGGCCTATCAAAAACAGAAGGTACGGATTCTGCAATAAATTCAGATATAATTTATTTAATATCATGTGCAATCATATACTCATAATATTAACATTATTAATTATGCTATGGATTTATCAAATCCGGATATTCTATCATGGATTTCTCTCCTTTTTTAACTTTCATTTATTATCCTGGCTAAATTATTTTTTTAAAGTGTGTTAATAATGGTATTAATTGCATTAGGTTTTATTCTTATAGAATTATGTGAGATGCTGCATTTTATTTTCTTCGCCAGTTATTTCTTGTCATAAATGACAGAGAGAGCATACCAGGCCTATGAAAGAATTGAGCGGAAAGTTTTTTCCTTCCTTCCCTTCCACACTGCAAAGCATTCCAAAAGGAATTAAAGAATAAGGTAAGTTGTGTCAAATGCTATAATATTTGGCACCTATTCCTTAAAAGCATTGACATTAGGTGCTCTCTGCGGAAAATTTGGACATTCATGGTATGCCATCTTATATTTACATAAAGTTTTCTTACAACTTTACATCTATGCATTTTTATTATGAAAGCAGATGATAAAAGTTAGCAATTTTTTTCTTCTTTCTTTCTTTGCACTTCTACACAAGTTCTCAATGCGGATTTTGGATGCACCAATGATTTGCTGACCAAGAGGATAATTATTCTTTATTAGCTTTTATATCCTGAATATGAGAGGCAATGACTTTATTTATGGACATGTATATATCTGGTATTTTTCAGATTGTGGAGCTTAACTGTGATGCCTTCAGCTGAAGAGATTTCACATGATGATTTATGGGCTTGGGAGTTTGCTGCAGGATTAAAGCTGAAGGAATTAGGGTAGATGGGTTATATGAATGCAAGAGTTCATGAATTGAAGGGCTTCGCTTCTACAGTCACATGTTTGCTTCTTGTACCGTAAATGGGGATAAACTTCTCCTTATGTGCATGTTGACAACCATCATCTCACTTGACTCCAGTTCCTTCACAAGTTATGGTGATGTTATTAAAATAAAAAATAATAATGAAAAAAAAATCTTGCCTCTTTATATTTTTAAAATTGGTATGGAAGCAGGTATGTTACCACTTAAGACCATATCATGGCGTATGTAAATTAGATATGGAATAGGTTAATCAGTCAACTTTTTCTAATTATCTTGATGTAATTTAGAGGGTTTATCAGACAATCTTTTTTTTTTTTTGTTTTGTTTCAGTCAAGAGTTCTGGAATGAGGTAACAACCAAGTACTGTAGAGCTGTTTTATTATAACTGGTAAGCAAGATAATGGGGAAGCTTCCCATAAGAACAAAGTCCTAAAAATAAAAAGGGTTAGACAAACCACACCACCTTTTTATCTGAGCGCATAAACAATGAATCCATGTGTGGTCTATTAAAGAATTTTGATAAATAAATTAATACACAATCAACATTATTTTTCCAAGATATTTCATTAACATTAAGAAAAAAGAAGTGCTGCACCTGCTAACAGTGAAGTTCAGAGGATCATTATTTTTTTTAACGAATCATTCAAAGCTTAAAACACTTGATATATGATGGTTTCACAAGAAGAAAATAGGATGCATAGTGGTGATCATAAACTTACAATCTTAACGCCCTTCAACTTCCTCTAAACTTTGATTGTGACTTAGCAAGTGCATTAGCATCTCATCTTGTGCATGACTTAGTGATTAGCATATCACCAACTAGAAGATGACTTGCTGTCTAAAAATGAGATAATCGAACATTATTTTATTTTATGTGTATAAGTAGTCAATGGAGTAGATAATGGAAAATCACATTTCTTCAAACATCCCAATCCTCTGCTACTGCGATGCAGACAGGATCTGAATTGATGTCTGTGGTAGAGCAATGAAAAGAACTTGTTTTCATGCAACATGTGTAATTTTCTTTGGTAAATTTCAGAGAGGAGGTGCTCAACATTCCTCATTAATTATGGGTTAGGTGGTCGATGACAGTAAATATAAATAAAATAAATGGACCAACCTTATTTTGTGTTCAAGTGGACTTAGGAAAGATTGATGTAGTCATCACAGCATGGTGCTGCTGTAATTATAAAACTAAGCTTGTTCATACTGAAGTATGCCTCTTTGAGACCATGTAGGCTCATGTCAAAGAAGTTAAAGATACATTAACATGGACTACATAATTTAAATTTTCACCTGGATATCAACACTAACATTGCTATTGCTAACAATTGGCTCTGAAAATGCTTTAAAATTTTGGAGTAACTCAGGAAGTCATAAGTCATAATACTCCTTTCTTGGAGACTGCTGCTCATCTTCCCACCATCAACACCTAGTTTGAATGCAAAAGACCTAGTCAACAAAGCCTTGAGTTTTGTTTGTTTGTTTGGAATTAGTCCTGCAAGCTTGACTTGGTACATGAGTTTTAAGTCAAGTAATCTTAATTGGGCTACATGCTAAAGTCAAGATGGAGATTGCAGTCCTCTCCTCAATTGTTGCTTAAGTGGATATGGTAGCTTGCAACCCACACATATATAAACTAAAGATAATAGGCTGGGAGTTCACACTTGGATAGTGACTGAAAAGATAAGTTGACCATATGGGCATGCTCAAAGTCTTTCAAATGAAAGGTAACAGAAGGAACTAAGTCCTCATATCTGTTATCCTAATAGGTCGAAGTTGTTTGTGATATTGCAACTAGCTAGATTGGATGACAAAGAGGGAAGAGAAAAAAGTTTACAAACTTTGTTATTAAGCTGCCATTGATATTTGGTGCCACATTTTCTGAACATAGACAACAACAATGGCTAATATCGTGCTTATAATTGAACACAATTTTGCATGGGAAAGTAAACTCTGACCCATTCTTGCTTAAAATGTTTGATTTAGCAATTGTGGGATGATGAAAGCAAAGCTCATATAAGAAGACTTGAAAAGCATAGCTGTTCAAGAAGGTTAAATAGAACTAGTTGAACAGTAATTATTGTTGTGTTGCGATGTTTTAATTGTAAGAGAATATGTTTGCTCTGAAAATAAATTTGAAGAAGAAAATGGGAGTTCAAGAGCAAATGCATCATCCTATCTCTGATGGATGGATTCAGCTTTCATGTACTAGATTAAATTCATACTAAATGGGAAAGAAAAGAAAAACAGAAAACAAAAGCATTGAAATAATAGATAGCATTTAATTTTTTTCAAAAAGAAAATGATAGAAGTTCTTCATGGCTACTAAATCGTAATAAGGTTTCTCATTTTTAGGAGTTGCAGGGGTTTTCATCAAAGCTTCAAATAAATCTATTATAAAGGATTTTTTCCTCTTTCCCCCTTAGAATTCATTCTCTCCCTCACACACACACACATATCCGGGGATGCACCAGTAATACTCCATAAATTTTAAGTGTTCATTTCATAGCATTCATGAAGTTATAATGTCAATTGCATTACTTCCTATATTGATGACATGTTTTCATTTGTTATGCCTTCATTTACAACAACCAAAACATCTTCATCAATCATCACATGAGGTATTTTTATTTAAGTAATTAGATGTAATAAATTAACAATAATTCAAGTTCGAAGTGAGCAATGCACAAAAAAATTCCATCATATTCTTATTAAATAAAAATATTAAATAATCATTAATTGTTATACCTGTTTTTCTATGAAACACTGAAAGGAATATAGCAACACATGACTATAACAATAACAAAAAACCTTTCTATGACTAATAAATTTTTTATTTTGAAATATTTATAATTTTCAACATAACAATAATCATCATTAAAATATAAAAGTAATTACATTAAAAATTATCTTCATTGATCTAAATTCTCTCTCTCTCTCTCTCTCTCTCTTTTTTTTTTTTTTTTTTCAAGTCACGCATTTGTATGGCTTCCAACGAAATAACCAAAAATGAAAACAAGGAGAAAAATTTAAAAGAATAATTTAGAAGGGATGATGCTTCCGGCTGAGGTCGCTAATGTTGGCGAAGAATCCTAACAGTCCCCGCCGGTAAGGTAAGATTGACCGCTGCCCGCCCTTCGCCTTTTCCCCGTTTCCCTTCCCGTAGTGCACGCTGTGAGCGGTGGCCATATCCAACTTGGTCGCCCGAACCTTTTTCTCCACCGAAGCCTTCGTCGGCGTCGCCTTAGGGTTAGGGTTTGGTGTCTTATTCTCCATCGCCGGAGGCGGCGGCGCTGGTAGGAAGTCGAACTTCTCCTTACCGTCGCTCTGGCTCCGGCCCACGACCAGGTCCCGGAACCGCCACTGCCGGGCCGACCCGGTGGAGGCGCTCTTCTTGCGGCACTCTGGCGACTGCGAAGTCGACAGCGGCAGCCCCGCACAATATTCCCCCACCGCCTCCGACGACGCGGACGGCGAGGATCTCCCGTCCTCGGCCAGAAAACGCCGGATGGGGATCGCCTCCTCCACCTTCGCCGACGGTTCGCCATCGGTGGAGAGAAGGAGGCTGCGGTCGAAGACGGGGTAGGCGGGGAGGATTCGGCCGTTGGAGAAGATCTCATCGGCCGCAATGAAGGCCTCCCCCATCGGATTCCTCACCGCGAAGGTGAACTCGAAATCGTCGCTGGAGTCATCGTCGCCCTGCTCGTCAAGGCGATCGGCGGAGATCTGCTGAAGGGGTTCCTGATGGACGGCGGCGATCTCCTTCCCCGTCTCTCCGAAGCTAGGGACGTGCGTGAGGGGCAGCTGTTCCTCCCGGAGCTCCGCCATCGCTTTTGCTCTACGATTTTTCCCACCTCTCGCTCGAAGAGCCTTTGTAGAGAGGTAGGAGGGAGGGGAGGGGAGGGGAAGCGATGGGCCCTCGTGACGGCGGCGCCTTCGTTGACGGCGACCGTGCTTTTTTCCTTTTAAAACCGCGTTTACAAGAGCGATTTAATAATTTCTTCGAGGAATTTCTTCGACCGTTCGCACTGCCTCTCGCATCAGGATTTTTATGCGGACGGACGACGAATTCAACGTCCGGTCTTCTCAGGATTCTCCATAACGGCATTGTAATAGCATCGATTATGCATTCTCTTAGTTCGATCATTGTGTATATGTTATAGACTTGTAATGCTAATTACAATCCATATTATTAGGAAAAAATATATATTGTTGCCGCTGGGATCCGTCCTCCGACTCGGGCACGGTTGATCTGGTGCGGTGGACCTGCAAAAAGGAAGCCCGCACGCGGAAGGATGCTGGGGGTGGTCCTCCGCGGAAGGCCCTCCGACGCTCAAGTCAGTGAGGAAGGAATCGACGATCAACCAGACAATAGGGAGGTGGATCTCTCCGGGAGACCTCTCCAGGGGGCGGCCAATCGGAAACTCCAGGAGGGGCGGAGCACCGACGAGCTACCGGGAGAAAGAGGTGATTCCAGAGTTTTGTGCGTCCAGAGTCGCGTACCTGAGGGAATCTGCCGATCTGATATTTATAAACTGTCACCTGGGGACTTGAGCGTCTTCTGGAAGGTTCTGGGGTTGTTACGATACGGGGGTAAACAGAATCAGGCCGTTGTGGGGCCGTTAGAATCCACGCCTTGTCTATTAAGGGATCGACGGCTGGGAGAGCTCCTTGATGTCTTGGGATCTGAGCGAGTAGACATGGGGCGGTTATAATAGGTCTTAGGCCACGTCTCAATATGATTCCCTGCCCAAGGTGCTATTCGGGTGAGCTTAGGCTTTCCCGCGTCAGGTTCCGCGGAGGTAGACGTCACGGCGTGGATCGTTAAGTAGAAGCGAGCTACGGGAGCCCGGAAGAGGCCGAGCTAGGGAAGCCCGGAAGAGGCCGAGCTAGGGAAGCCCGGGAGAGGCCGAGCTAGGGAAGCCCGGAAGGGGCCGAGCTAGGGAAGCCCGGAAGGGGCCGAGCTAGGGAAGCCCGGGAGAGGCCGAGCTAGGGAAGCCCGGAAGAGGCCGAGCTAGGGAAGCCCGGAAGGGGCCGAGCTAGGGAAGCCCGAAAGAGGCCGAGCTACTGAAGCCCGGAAGAGGTCGGCGGGAGGAGGTCAGCCTTAGCCACCTCGCACGAACATTAATGCAATGACGATTTTACCCCTCAACATATATATATATATATATATATATATATATATATATATATATATATATAATATTATAATATCATATAGAATTATTAAATAGGATAATGATATTTTTCTTCTATTTTTTCTTGCATTCACACTCCTAAAAAAACGATCGGCATCTATTTTCATATTTAAAAGCTAAGATTTTATTATTTTTTTTTTAAATATGATTTTTTTAAAATAAAAAATAATAAATATGAAATAAAGGTAGAATCAAAAATAGAAGATATATGAAATTCAAACATGTTATTTTTATATAATATAAATAACACTATTTAGCATTATGAAATGAGTGAGTCGTCTGCAAGTTAGTTTATGTTAACCTAAGCTTAATTAAATATTAATTTTATTAATTAGGTCGAGAAGTTGCTCATAGGCTGACTTATATGTTCATAAATTTTTTCTTTCTAAAATTGTTATTTTAAACCACTATTATATATATATATATATATATTGGAGTAAGGAATTCAGAGATACAATTTGTAGAGATGTCAACATTTTCGACACATATATATGTATATAAATGGAGCGAGGAATTCGGAGATACGATTTGTAGAGTGTCAACACTTTCGATAAAAGATAATAAGGATTGTATGCTTACAGGGTTCAGAAAGTCAACTCAGCGGCAGACTATATTATCGCCTGAATGATCTATCACTTTAGTTTCTGAAGCTGAAAGCAGGAAGATCCTTATCCAATTGTACTTAAATAAATTTTATTTTCTGACATATCGAGTTTGACTAGTGCTAAAATTGTGTGATCATCCGTCTGTAAAAAAACAAGGAGATCTCACAGCAACCGCATGAATTAATGTCATGGTATTATGACGGCTAAAATTTGGCTTCAAATCTTTTTGTTAGGTTACAATGGTGAGTGAACTTTCTATTAAGTACTTTTTTAATAATGATAGAAAATTGAATGCCTGGCATAAAAAAAAAACAAAAAAATTAATTGGTTAAGGAACTTCTTTGGATAACATTATAATTATTAATTTATCTAAATAAACCTTTATTCTAAATTTATTTTGATCTTCTCAATGCTTAGAATGTATTATTTCTAATGTTTCATTGTAAGAAATCAATTAAAATTGATGAAATGACCGACACGTCACTCATCGCCTAATTTATGCATTCAAATTAGGGTTACATATCATGTCATCATAAGGAATGCAACATTTTAAACTTGAGATTAAATTATAAAAATTTTGGTTTGAGAATTTAAAAATCTTTTGACAAAGGTTTGAGGATCAAAGTATATTTTAGCAAAAATAAAGAAAAAATTGCAATCACCAAATAAGATTGTGTGTGGCTGCTTGTTGGATACATTAAATATGTTTTGAGATGTTATATGATTAGACTGCATGTTCGGCTGTTCATCTGAAAATAAAATCCTTTTATACAGTGAAGGAAGGAAGCAACCATGATGGAAAAGAATCTACCATAGTAATAGATAGTTTGTAAGGATACGGACTATAATATAATAGGAGTTTAATTTTAATTCATTTCAATATAAGATTTTTATTTCATTGGTAAGCACTGAAACATAATAGGGATTTTAATTTTGGATCCATTTCTATGTTTGGTATAAAATAAAGTATGAAATACATTCTTTGGAATCAGTGATTATGATCTAACAAATAAATAATTTAGTAATTTTTAATTAAAAATATGATATATATGAAAAAAATGAAATATCAAGAAGCATATGGTGTAAAATTATATCAAATGCTACTTAGAGGTTTGTTATGCATCATGTATTAGAAAAAGAGAATGGTGCAATACATATTAAAAAAATAAAATTTTAAAAGTACTAAACAAAAAGATAAAAAGTTATTAGATGAATTTTGACATCAAATAAATAAGTAAATAATAAAAAAATAAATCATTAACTAAAAATTAAAATATGAATGAGACCAGAAGTAACAAATATAATTAAAAAAGAGATCAATTATGAGTCATAATAACTAAAGAGAAATATTAAAAAAATATGGAAAAGAATTGTAATTATTATTATAATTAAATTTGTTATATTTATAGTTAATGATCTATTTTTAAATATATAAATTTGATCATGTTTTAATATAATAAGTTAAATAAACAATATTTAATTGTTATTCCTTTTTTACATGTTCTTTTACCTCATATTTGAAAAGTGAAATAAGAACCACAATTACTACCTTGCCTTTTGTCACCGGGCTTTTGATCGGTACGTGCAAGCGCTCCCTATGGCCACTAGGTCCTTGCGTCTACCGATGATGGCGTTAGAAGATCCTTCTCCTAACCAGCCTAGATCCTATAATAATATTATTAAATCCCAAGCCAAGTCCCACAAACATAACGGTATACTGGAAGCAAAGCCTTCCCAACCAAAGAACTTTTCACTAAGTAACTTTGGGTACAATGAGGTTGCCCGTAGGCTAACACTTCTCTCTGTCCCTTATAAAGATCACTCAAAGTGTCCGCCCCAACCTTACTTAAAAATACGAAATTAACATTGGCGCCTCGCACCCGTGCACCTCCTGTGCGTACCGGCCTAGTCTCATCCGTGTCCAAGCCCGCCTGGCCTAAACCTCTGCACTGCCTTGATCTTTGCTAGTCAAGTTGTATGATCAAGACAGCACGCTAGGTGCTCGCTGAATTCACCCCTATGAAGACCCACTTCCTATCTTTTATAGGTGGAAAGCCGCTATCCATCCATGTTGAATCTGCGTAGAAATCACCGCCTCAAAGCACCGCCTAAGAGTCCTTCACGTAAGCCTCCAAGTGGTCTTCATTCTTAGTCGTTGGATGCTTGGATGGATGGCTGAGATGGGCTTAATGCACCGCCTCAAAGAGAACTCCAAGAAGAAATATGGTTGGCAAATCTGTCCATGGCCGCTGTCAGGCTGGTGGCCAGACTGGACACACGTCCTGGGCGCGCGCCTTGCATGCCCAGCTGGGTTGCACGCATGGCTGGGCCGACCAGTAACAATTTTCCCCTGCTGAAATCTCGATGCTCTCATCGAGCCATACCAGAGCTCGATACTGCTGCACTGTGTGCCCTCCTGATGCACCTCATCGCCGCACACCTTGGCCCTCCTGGCCAAAGTCTCCCGGGTCCCAACGAGGCCACTTCCCACGTGCACCCCCTGATGCCTTCCCGATCGGATAGCCCACTTGCCGAGCCATCCCGCCTACTGCCTCCTGCTGCAGGCTGACATGCCTAAGCCTGTTGCGCATGCGCCGGCCCAGTGCTTGCGTGCGCCATTGCCTAGGCACAAGGTCACGACGTGTTGCTGCTGAAATCTGTCCTCCGGCTCGGGCGTGATCGGGATGCAGCGTGGGCTCCCTCCTGGGCAGACCTGTAAGACAGTCCTCACGCGAGAGGTGTTGGGGTGGCCCTCTGCGGAAGACCCTCCGACGCCCAAGTCAATGGAGACCAGCAATCAACAAATATGGGGAGAAGGATCCCTGAGGAAGAGTTCCTCCGAGCTCTCGTGGGAGCTTTATGGCGGAGTTGAGAACTGTGAATAAAAAATGGGCATAGAATAGCCGTACCTGAGAGGCTTAACGGTGGTAGTATTTATAGGTGGTCACCTAACTTCTTGGACGTGCTCTGGATGAGGTCTGAAAGTTGTTGGGATTCGAAAGATTCAAATCAGGTTGTTACAGGGCCGGTAGGATCCGTATCTGGTTAGTTAGAGGATCGATGGCTGGGAGGCGGGGAGAGCTGGCCGATGGCTCGAGACTCAGTGGCTGCATGGTCCCTAGGCCACTATGTAGGTCCTAGGCCACGTCTTGGCATGATTTCTTGTTTGGAATCTTATTCTATTACAGTGAATTTGAACTCTCTCGTGCCAGATTCCGCAGAGGTCTGAAGTAGCTCGGATCGAATGGCCGAGGAATGGTCTGGCCTTGATGGCAGAAGCATAAGAATAGTTCGGGTTGCCGAGGTATAAGGTTGGCCGAACTTGCCGAAGTATAATGTGGTCGGCCGAGTCGGACTTCTGTGAAGCATGGAGTCAAGAACTCCTTGTCTCGGCTTTATGACGCCATCCTTCTTCATGCAAAAGGTGCCAAGGGGGCAACGTGGCAGCCATAAATGCCTTAATGATGGAAGGAAATAAGGCATTAAATGCCTTAAAGCAGGTGGATGCACATGGCCTTTATGAGGCCATAATTGCGTTGGTGCGAAGGACATAGCACGAGCTAGAGTGCCGAGGTATGTTGGCCGAAGTATATTTGCCGAGGTATGTTGGCCGAATTATGCTTTCTTCTCTCTTTTTTCCATTAAATAGTGGCCAAGTCATTATGACCATTTCTGCACTGAATGCTCCAGCTTATTGATTTGACTGCCGGATATTAATGAGGGGGCACCCACGCACATGACGTGGCCCTTTTTTTCCTCTTGTTCTCTTTCTTCATTATGAGGAGACTTTTATTGCTAGAATGTAGCGCCAGCAGGCTAGCTGGCAAGCAGGGCATTTGGACTGGGTGCGACCCCATTGCCGATGTGAGCGGTCAACAATGCAATAACGATTTACCCCTCATCACATGCCCCCCACTCCCTAGTCCGAAGTGTAATTTCGGATATAGGAGTAGAATTATGGAGCAATCTTATTTAGGGGACGTGTCATTCGATCATCTGTAGAGGAAGTATTTATCTCTGTGTAGGTTAGAGAAAGGCTTGGGCGGCCCTCTTGCTTAAGTAAAATAAGGTGCTTTAGTTGCACTAGAGTGTTCGAGAAATTATCCGGCTGGGACGAAGCTTTAGTGCTGTATCACTCGGATTGGCCGGGGCTGCAGAAATATACCACTCAGTCTTCGGCCGAGGCTTTTGATAATAAGAGATGCACTCCGGCTCTGGCCGGGGCTTTTGATGATAAGAGATGCACTCCGGCTCTAGCCGGGGCTTTTGATAATAAGAGATGCACTCCGGCTCTGGCCGGGGCTTTTGAAGATCAATAAGAAATTCTCTTCGGCTTTAGCCGAGGGTTCCGACATGTCACTCGGTCTTGGCCGAGGTTTCTGTTAATAGGTGATGCCCTTCGGCTCTGGCTGAGGCTTTTGATAATAAGAGATGCACTCTGGCTCTGGTCGGGCTTTTGAAGATCAGTAAGAAATTCCCTCCGGCTTTAGCCAAAGGTTCCGACATGTCACTCGGTCTTGGCCGAGGTTTCTGTTAATAGGTGATGCCCTTCGGCTCTGACCGAGGCTTTTGATAATAAGAGATGCACTCCGGCTCTGTCCGGGGGATGCACTCCGGCTCTGGCTGGGGCTTTTTATGATAAGAGATGCACTCCGGCTCTGGCTGGAGCTTTTTATGACCTGCTTCTCATTGTAACTTTCAAGGAGAGTTATAAAAATTTTGCAGGCCTTTTAAAAACTAAACTTAATTCATGAATAAAAATGGGTCTAGAAAGAGCGTACTTTTATGGAAGAATTTATACTCGGTTGTTGCCGAGCCTTCAGAAATATATCACTCGGTCTTTGGCCGATGCTCTGGAAATTTATTACTCGGTTGTTGCCGAGCCTTTAGAAATATATTACTCGGTCCATCCCAAGATGCTACTCGGTTGTAACCGAGGCTTCAAATATTAATTGCTACTCGGTTGTGACCGAGGCTTCAAATAAATTACTCGGTGTTGCCGAGCCTTCAAGTAATAAATTACTCGGTGTTGCCGAGCCTTCCCAAGATGCTACTCGGTTGTAACCGAGGCTTCCAAATATTAATTGCTACTCGGTTGTAACCGAGGCTTCAAAATAATAATTTACTCGGTGTTGCCGAGCCTTCAATTACTTGGCGCTGCCAAGGTACGGAGACTGTTACTCGGTTGTAGCCGAGCCTTCAAGATTATATTTTACTTGGCGCTGCCAAGGTACGAAGACCGTTACTCGGTTGTAGCTGAGCCTTCAAGATTATATTTTACTTGGCGCTGCCAAGGTACGGAGATCGTTACTAGGTTGTAGCCGAGCCTTCAAGATTATATTTTACTTGGCGCTGCCAAGGTACGGAGATCGTTACTTGGTTGTAGCCGAGCCTTTAAGATTATATTTTACTTGGCGCTGCCAAGGTTCGGAGACCGTTACTCGATTGTAGTCGAGCCTTCAAGATTATATTTTACTTAGCGCTGCCAAGGTACAGAGACCGTTACTCGGTTATAGCCGAGCCTTCAAGATTATTTTTACTTGGCACTGCCAAGGTACGAAAATCGTTACTCGGTTGTAGCCGAGCCTTCAAGATTATATTTTACTTGGCGATGCTAAGGTACGGAGACCGTTACTCGGTTGTAGCCGAGCTTCAAGATTATATTTTACTTGGCGCTGCCAGGGTACGGAGACCGTTACTCGGTTATAGCCGAGCCTTCAAGATTATTTTACTTGGCACTGCCAAGGTACGGAGACTGTTACTCGGTTGTAGCCGAGCTTTCAAGATTATATTTTACTTGGCGCTGCCAAGGTTCGGAGATCGTTACTCGGTTGTAGCCGAGCCTTCAAGATTATATTTTACTTGGCACTGCCAAGGTTCGGACCATTACTCAGTTGTAGCCGAGCCTTCAAGATTATATTTTACTTGGCGCTGCCAAGGTACGGAGATCGTTACTCGGTTGTAGCCGAGCCTTTAAGATTATATTTTACTTGGCGCTGCCAAGGTACGGAGACCGTTACTCGGTTGTAGCCGAGCTTTCAAGATTATATTTTACTTGGCGCTGCCAAGGTACGAAGACCGTTACTCGGTTGTAGCTGAGCTTTCAAGATTATATTTTACTTGGCGCTGCCAAGTTCGGAGACCGTACTCGGTTGTAGCCGAGCCTTCAAGATTATATTTTACTTGGCACTGCCAAGGTTCGGAGACCGTTACTCTGTTGTAGCCGAGCCTTCAAGATTATATTTTACTTGGCGCTGCTAAGGTTCGGAGACTGTTACTCGGTTGTAGCCGAGCCTTCAAGATTATATTTTACTTGGCGCTGCCAAGGTTCGGAGACCGTTACTCGGTTGTAGCCAAGCCTTCAAGATTATTTTACTTGGCACTGCCAAGGTTCGGAGACCGTTACTCGGTTGTAGCCGAGCCTTCAAGATATATTTTACTTGGCGCTGCCAAGGTACGGAGATCATTACTCGGTTGTAGCCGAGCCTTCAAGATTATATTTTACTTGGCGCTGCCAAGGTACGGAGACCATTACTCGGTTATAGCCGAGCCTTCAAGATTATATTTTACTTGGCGCTGCCAAGGTTCGGAGACCGTACTCGGGTCTAGCCGAGCCTTCAAGATTATATTTTACTTGGCGCTGCCAAGGTTCGGAGACCGTTACTCGGTTGTAGCCGAGCCTTCAAGATTATATTTTACTTGGCGCTACCAAGGTATGAAGACCGTTACTCGGTTATAGCCAAACTTTCAAGATTATATTTTACTTGGCGCTGCCAAGGTACGGAGATCGTTACTCGATTGTAGCCGAGCTTTCAAGATTATATTTTACTTGGCGCTGCCAAGGTTCGGAGACCGTTACTCGGTTGTAGCCGAGCCTTCAAGATTATATTTTACTTGGCGCTGCCAAGGTTCGGACACCGTTACTCGGTTGTAGCCGAGCCTTCAAGATTATATTTAGATGGCGCTGCCAAGGTTCGGAGACCGTTACTCGGTTGTAGCCGGGCCTTTAAGATTATATTTTACTTGGCGCTGCCAAGGTACGGAGATCGTTACTCGGTTGTAGCCGAGCTTTTTGTGGAATAGGATCTGGTCCAGCCGAGGTATGGTGATTTAGCTCAAGACTCGGCCCAGCCGAGGTACGGAGATTTAGTTCAAGACTCGGCCCAGCCGAGGTACGGAGATAGCTCAAGGAGATAGATCGATTGTGCCGAGAATCGATGCGTAAGCAGCATCTGTTTTCTATTACGACTTCTTCGGAAAAACGATTGTAGCAGTCGTGCCGCAGATAATTTAAACAGGATGCCAAAGCTGTAAATGGGGCAAGTCTATAGAGAGCGTACCCTACTGATGTATATACGTCGATTGTTCGAACTCCACGTCCGGGGGATTGATTTCCCGTTCAAATCCTGGAGTTTGTAGGTGTCAGGTCCGATGACTTCCGCCACTTGATAGGGGTCTTCCCAGTTCGGAGACAGCTTTCCTTGCTCTAGCGGTTTGGAGACGGATCTTTCTGGAGGACAAGATCACCGAGCGAGAAAGATCTCCCTTTGACTCTGGAGGCATGATAGCATCCGCGGATAGGGGGTTCCTATCTCTACGGGGATGATAGCTTCCGCATCGAAGGCCATCCGAAATGGGGTCCCGCTTGTGGGAACTCTCTGGGTGGTGCGGTAGGCCCACTGGCCAAGGCTGAAGCTGGCCGTCGGACTTTTGTGAAGCATGGAGTCAAGAACTCCTTGTCTTGGCTTTATGACGCCATCCTTCCTCATGCAAAAGGTGCCAAGGGGGCAATGTGGTAGCCATAAATGCCTTAATGATGGAAGGAGATAAGGCATTAAATGCCTTAAAGTAGGTAGATGCACGTGGCCTTTATGAGGCCATAAATGCCTTGGTGCGCATAGCGTGGCTATGGAAGCCGATCTGTTGTGCCGAGGCAGGGAGAAGGCAGAGACAGCGTGGAGTCGTGGCGAGAGGACACCGAAGAGAGGGATCGGGCCCGCCGAGATCTAGGGAGATCCTTGTCGCAGCCCCCTTGCGGGACTGGTCTGGCCTCCTTAGGTCAATATGGGGGGTCCGCGACTCCATGCGGACTAGAAGAAGAAGTGGCTGGAGAAAGAGGAGCTGCGGCCTCTTCAGGGAGGCACAGAGCAGGGGCAGCTATAACTGGACGAGGAGCTGTAAGGCGCTCCTGAACCAGACGGGTCAGGGCCTGGACCCGCTGGACTAGCGTGGCGAACTGGTCCTGGGTCACTGGGATAGCTGGTGGTGACGGAGTCTCAGCTGGTGGCGGCGGCGGCGCCACGCTGCTCACCGGATCAGGTCTTTGGGAGGCGACCTGGTCCTGGGCTTCAGAAGTTGCCCTTCTCCGATTAGCCATTGGAGAGGTTCTCTTCCAGATCAAGATTCTTGTCTCCTTTCTTCAAGTTTAATGGGACTTGAGGCCCTTCCTCTAGCGCCATTCTGTTGCTGCTGAAATCTGTCCTCCGGCTCGGGCGCGATCGGGATGCAGCGTGGGCTCCCTCCTGGGCGGACCTGCAAGACAGTCCTCATGCGAGAGGCATTGGGGGTGGCCCTCTGTGGAAGACCCTCCGATGCCCAAGTCAGTGGAGACTAGCAATCAACAAATGAGGAGAAGGATCCCTGAGGAAGAGTTCCTCCGAGCTCTCGTGGGAGCTTTTATGGCGGAGTGTGAGAACTGTGAATGAAAAATGGGCATAGAATAGCCGTACCTAAGAGGCTTGAGGGTGGTAGTATTTATAGGCGGTCACCTGACTTCTTAGACGTGCTCTGGATGAGGTCTGAAAGTTGTTGGGATTCGAAATGGATTCGAATCAGGTTGTTACAGGGCCGGTAGGATCCGTATCTGGTTAGTTAGAGGATCGATGGCTGGGAGGCGGGGAGAGCTGGCCGATGGCTCAAGACTCAGTGGCTGCATGGTCCCTAGGCCACTATTGTAGGTCCTAGGCCACGTCTTGGCATGATTCCTTGTTTGGAATCTTATTCTGTTACAGTGAATTTGAACTCTCCCGCGCCAGATTCCGCAGAGGTCTGAAGTAGCTCGAATCGAATGGCCAAGGAATGGTCTGGCCTTGATGGCAGAAGCATAAGAATAGTTTGGGTTGCCGAGGTATAAGGTTGGCCGAACTTGCCGAAGTATAATGTGGTCGGCCGAGTCGGACTTCTGTGAAGCATGGAGTCAAGAACTCCTTGTCTCGGCTTTATGACGCCATCCTTCCTCACGCAAAAGGTGCCAAGGGGGCAACGTGGCAGCCATAAATGCCTTAATGATGGAAGGAAATAAGGCATTAAATGCCTTAAAGCAGGTGGATGCACATGGCCTTTATGAGGCCATAATTGCGTTGGTGCGAAGGATATAGAAACCGAGCTAGAGTGCCGAGGTATATTGGCCGAAGTATATTTGCCGAGGCATGTTGGCCGAAGTATGCTTTCTCCTCTCTTTTTATTCCATTAAATGTTGGCCAAGTCATTATGACCGTTTCTGCACCATTGAATGCTCCAGCTTATTGATTTGACTGCCGGATATTAATGAGGGGGCCCTTGGGTCATTATGACCGTTTCTGCACCATTGAATGCTCCAGCTTATTGATTTGACTGCCGGATATTAATGAGGGGGCCCTTGGGAGAACCCACGCACATGACGTGGCCCTTTTTTCCCTCTTGTTCTCTTTCTTCATTATGATGAGACTCTTGTTGCTAGAATGTAGCGCCAGCAGGCCAGGGCATTTGGACTGGGCGCGACCCCATCGCCGATGTGAGCGGTCAACAATGCAATGATGATTTTACCCCTCATCACCGCGCAACCTCAAGTCTGGTGTGGGATGCTTCGCCCCAGCCCTTCGCCGTCTTGCCTCACCCCTCTGCTGGAACGAAACAAGGATGTCTGCATCTTTGGACCAGTATGCCTCCGCGATGAGGCATAACCTCAGCCTTGGCGTTGATAAAGAAATCCATACCCAATACCATGTCGAGATTGTCGAGTGGCAGAACCTTCATATTGCAGCATCCTCACCATGAGCCCACCTCCAATGTGGCCTCTACTTGGCCCAAAAACTCCATCTCCTCTGAGTTTACAAGCTTCACCTGACAAGGCTTGGAAAGCACTCCTAGGCCCAATTTGTGTGCCACTCCCTAGCTCATGAAACTATGCATCGCACCGATGTCAACCAAGGCATGTACTGTCATCCCATTGACCCGATCCCTTATGTGCATTAGACCTTGGCTCTGCTCCATCGCGGTCAAGGTTCCAATTTCTATTAGTGGGGATAACCTCACTATTGGCCCTTCCTCTGAACTCTCAGATGCCTTGTCTTCTTGGTTAGTAATGGCGACTACTGTCGTCACTTTCCTTGGACACTCCCATGCCAAATGCGGTCCTTCGCATATAAAGCATCCGGTGAAATTTGCTCGTGCCTTTGATTTTGCTGCTGCATATGCTGGCACGTCCTCTTTCTTGCCTACTCGATCCCATGATGGTGATGCACTCTTGTGCTTGTCCTTGCCCTGGCTACCGCTATCCGAAGTCGTATTGCTACGAAAGTCCATCAGTGTCTCTGCTGCTGCGAAGGCTGAAGGAATATCCCTCACCTCCTTCCTACGAAGCTCGGCCTGTGCCCACCCTTGTAGGCCCGTGAGGAAATTAAAGAGCTTATCCTCCTCGAACATGTTGGATACCTCCAGAAGCAGTATGCTGAACCGCGCTACATACTCCCGGATGCTCCCTTTTTGCCACAGCTTCCGCAGATTCTCCCGAGCAACCCAACTCGCGTTGCTGAACTAACCCTTTAGCTTCCTCTTGAAGATCTTCCATACCTCGATCCTGGGATGCCCTGCACGGTCATCTTCAGTCATCCTGGTTCTTCACCATAGTTTGGCATTGCCTTTCAAATACGTCGAGGCCTGATCCACCTGATCGACCGCTGGGATCTTCGTCGCATGAAAGTAGACTTCCATATCCCATATGAAGTTTTCAACCTCTGTCTCGCTCCTGACTCCACCGAAGGCCTTAGGCTCCTAGACCTTCGCTTCCTTTGCCGAAGCGCCGACCATATTAACTGGACTCTACGCCTCCTGCTTTTATCGGATCAACTCCTCCTCCAAAGCATGGATCCAAAGTTCCAATCTCTCCTCCATGACCAGATCTGATCGTTGCTGTTGCAGATATCGATGCTCGAGGTCACGAATCAGCCCCTTGTGCGCCTCTATCATCTGATTGTATGAAGTCCGCAACTCGATCAACTGCATGCTCAACTCCGTGCATATAACTACAAATTCATGGTTGATCCATCTCCTGGATCTCCCACAATTCCCTCCAAATGAATCACACGATCAGTAGTTGTTACCATATCTTGTGCTTGGAACTTGCTTAAACCAGGCTCTGATACTAATTGTTAATGGGCTTTTGATCGGCATGTGCAAGTGCTCCCTATGGCCACTAGGTCCTTGCGTCTACCGGTGATGGAGTTAGAAGATCCCTCTCCTAACCAGCTTAGACCCCATAACAATAAAATAAAACCCCAAGTTATGTCCCACAAACACAACGATATACATGAAGCAAAGCCTTTCCAACCAAAGAACTTTTCACTAAGTAACTTTGGATACATGATAAGTACATAAATACTAGCCATAAAAGTATTAATTTATTGATCAAATTATTGTTATTCTTTTAAATTTAATACTTTTATAATATTTTTAGGAAAAGACCCTGTAAACTCGAAGAGCTTGATTTTAGGAGTCCAATGGTACAAACGACACTCAAATTGGACTTGAAACGAGTTCAAAATGAATTTTTTAAGATTTAACCCCAGAATTGCACAAAATTTAAAGCAGTCGCGAATAAGAGAAAATCGTGTGATATTTTTAAGGCTTCAGTTTGAACTTTAAAAGGAACAAATCTTATCTTATGGAGATAAGGCGAGCAGTTAACGTGAATTACACACGGAGTCGATGCATCTTCCTTCCTTATAAAAGAACACTATCGGAGCCATTCGAGGGATCATCCAATAATCCTTTTATCCTCCGTTCTTCTCTTGGGTCCGCCCCAATCCTATTTCTATTTCCTCTACTCCATAACCCAAATCTTTTCATCCATTCTCCATCCCCCAATCAACCATACCCTCCATAATCAATCATTTTTCTATTTCAAGAAGCGGTTTCAAGAAACGAAAGCGGAAGCGGTTTCAAGAAGCGGAAGTGAAAGCAGGAAGCGGATAGTAGATCCATCGTCTCAGGAAGTAGAAGTATATTATATTTTTTTATGTAATCTTTTAGATACTATGAAATAAAGTATTTATTTATGTTTACTTTTTATTGAATGTTCTTCAAGCGAAAATAATTTTTGACTGATCTATTCTTTAAAAGGGATGGGCCGTAATCTACGGGGACAGGCCGTGATCTAATTAAGATAGACCATATCTTAATTATTTTATAACCAATCGTCTGCTTAGTTAAATATTCAATTGCATAAATTTATTTCAAGATAACTACTCAAAGTCCCTATGGTTTCGACCCCTTACTCTCACTACTCTACCTAAGATTAATAGAATTAAGGTGTTTAAATCATTGTGCTATGACACACATCAGATTTTTGAAGCCGTTGCCGAGAACTTAAGTACAGTTATTTTAAAAAAATAATAAAAAAATATTAAAAAAATATTAAAATTTAATTTTTTAAAAAATAAAAAAAATTATCATAATTTTTTATTAATTTTATTTTTATTTTTAGTTACCTTAATTGTTAGATTTTCTTTTTTAACATAAAAAATTATTTTTCTTTTGATCACAAATTCACTTTTAATCTAATCATCTTTTTCTTTTAATTAACGTAACTTAAAGAACCTGAAAGAAAACTCTAAAACGCTTTCCATAAAACATAATTAATCTTTTTTAAAAAATAAAAAAATAAAATAATAAAAATAAAATAAAAAAATTAAAAAATATTTTATTATTCTATGCTTAGATTGACTTAGGTAAATTTATTTTTTGCAAAACTTAAATTTTTTTCATTGACATCTCATAATTTATTAAGAAATTAGAAACTTAATCATAAAAATCTAAATAAATAAATAAATAAAATAATTAGATAATTTTGTTTGATAACTTTAAGAACTTGACATCTGCTTGTTGCATAATATTTTTATAATTAATTTTAAGGGCACAAACCCCTAATCAAGATAAGTTGGGGAGTTGATCACCCTTCCTTGGCCCCCAAACCATATTTTTTATTTTGCATTAAACTAAGCCTTTAACTCTAAAATTAACTAGACGTCAGCCCCTAATAAACTCGAGCTCAATAGGATAAGGCATCCGAAAGAGTTGGACCGAGTCGGGATTGACTAACTAACTGGTGTCTAGAAAAGGAAAGGAAAATGGTTATTTAATTGGTTCCATTCGCTTACCTAAGGCAAGCAACGGGGGACCCTCACTGACCTTACCCCACTGCAAAAGTTTAAGAATTGTTCCTACATTAAAGTTTTTAATTTTATTGTCTTTGTCATTATGTGTTTTGTAAACAGAGCAAACATCTGGTCATTTTGGCATAACTGCATTAGAACTTGCCTATGGTCATGCTCCATTTTCCAAGTATCCTCCAATGAAGGTGAATCTAGATATATTAATATTTAGAAGACATGCCTTTTATGGTCTTGTCTTGGTTTACTCAATAAGCATCCTATTTCATGGTGGCAGGTGTTGCTTATGACCTTACAAAATGCACCTCCAGGTCTCGACTATGAAAGGGACAAAAGATTCTCAAAGGTTTGGTTTCTTCATCAAAAATTTTATGATAAGAAATAAATTTCAAGTAACGTTTAAAGACAAAAATTTACAATAAATAATAACTTTCAGCTAATGTTTCGAAATCATTTTTTTTGTTGTAGTCTTTTAAAGAGATGGTAGCTACTTGCTTAGTGAAGGATCCGAAAAAGTGTCCCACATCAGAAAAGCTTTTGAAGCATCCTTTCTTCAAACATGCTCGTTCAAATGAATACCTAGTTTGGACTATACTTGATGGCCTGTCTCCACTTGGTGATCGTTTTAGGGCCCTTAAGGTCTAAATTTAACTTCTAATGTGAAGTTGTTTCTATACTAATTTTTTGAAGCCTGGCTGGTTCTGTTTCCAGGCAAAAGAAACCAATTTTCTCCTACAGAACAAAGATGGTCATGAGGAACAATTGTCTCAGGTAAACAACAATACCTGCTTGCCCTTGTTGTTTTGTCAAGTCATCCAATGATGAGATAATCAGAAATATGTTACTTGTGGTCCCTTGATGTTGCTGAGCTAACTAAAGCTAATAGGTTTCAGATATATGTGTAGCATTTCCTTTTGGCTGGTTTATATTTTTTTAAAGATCATGTGGAGCAGATTTTTTGTTAAACGTTTCGCTTTTTCTTAATGTGTCAATTTGTTGTGTGGGAATTTTTTTTTTTGCCTATCTAGTGAAGCAGGCAGGTTCAATTTTCCTCCCTTGGAACTTTATAGAGTCTGGTGTTCAGCTTCTGAACTGAATCTGGCCGAAGAAATTTGTTGTCTTAAATCATAGTTACTGTAAATGAAACATGTGATTCCTTGGTGTTCTTTATCACCAAAATATCCCATAACACCTGATTGACCGTTCATTTCTCCTTCTCTCCTCTGACGTTTTCTCATCCTGCAGCATTTAGCTACTATTGGATATGCATAATGGCATTAAGATAGTTATCAAAAGTCATCAGCCTTCTGTCCTCTGAAGATTTCTCAACCTGGAATACTTAGGTACCATGGCATATGTATAATGACATCAATATAGATTCCTAGGTGTCTTGATAGACTAGGTGATAGACTGCTTAAATGTAGCCTGGCCTAGAGCTTGGATAAATGGGAATGAGCAACTAAAGCAGTTGCAAATGCACATAGGATGTTGACTAATAATTTGCATAGACTATCCTTAAAAACTAACTCAAGTGTGTGAACACTTACCTGCAATGTAAATGTAGAAACTGATATATTATTGCTTCTCATTAATGTTACTAGTATACAGATTAAATTGGGAAAACAAAAGAATTTAAGTAGTTATATTACAAAGTGAATTGTCTGGACTCATTATAGCAATAACTGGAGTTATATGGATTGGAAAGTCGAGTTTGGGATCATGAGCTGTGGGAACAAATCCCTTAAGTGGGTGCTTGGTGATATACAAATCGGTCAAACCTTTGACCAGCCTATGTTGTCTCACTGAGTTCCACAACCAACCTTCTTTGACCAATTTTATGTCACATTTGCTGGGTTTGCTCTTGAGATAAAAGTTGAGGAATGGTTGATTATTTACTCTTGTTTGATTGTAATTAGATTGGTAATGAGTGAATGTGATGGTTTTCAGTGCTTACAGTTTATCTGAACCTAAATTCTATCTGGTGCTAGTAATAACATGATAACTAATTATAAATAATCCACCATGTAATTCCTTATTCAATTGTTACACACTCTATTTTATTTTTAATATGATGTTTTTTTTTAAAAAAATCAACACATCCAGCTTTATTAATTATGAGAATCTTGTTATGATGATTTACACTAAATGATGTTTTACATATGTTGAATTATTTGCTGTTGTAACTTCTGTTTAAAAAAAAATTGAATTATTTAGCTGGTTTATTGGCAAAGAGCATTAACCTGTATTGGGTCGTTTTGCAACTCATGGCATATGATCTAGTATTGAAATGTGACAATTATACATCCTGCTATTTTTTCTCATTTAATATCATGGATATAAAGAGACTCACTATGAACTGATGCTTTTGAATTTTGCAAAATTTTCACATAATTCCTGAAATCCCAACCTTTTTAATAACTCAAGTCAATAAGAAACAAATATACTCATTCTTCAATAACCCTGCACTCCTTCTTAAGTGAGAACACCTTATTAGGTGGAAAAAAAAGTACAGGTACAATTTGTTCACCCACCATTATGATAATAGTGAGGGAACCTGTAAAAATAAAGGGGAGGAGAACAAGAAAAAAAAAAAAAAGAAAACCAAAAATAAGAAGGCACAGCAGAGGTTACTTTTGATATGTGGTACTCAAGTACTTATTTACTGATGGTGGTTAAGTATTATATTGCATGTTCAAGCAAGATTCTTAATAATTTTCCCACATCTCTTTCTCCATATATTATGTAGCCTATAGAAGCCACTGATTCCGATAAGATATGATATGCTTTGATCTGATTTTTATTTTGCATTTAAGGTTTTTGGCGAGAAGATGAGAAAGGAATCAAAGAGGAAGAAATTTGAATGGGAACTGTAAGAATTAGATCTAAGACAGGGAGCAGGAGAAAGGATGAGAAAGAGAACAATAACATTCAATTTTATTTCAATATTCTTTTTCTTGCCTCATGCAATAATATCGGACACAACAAATAGAAAAACCTAACGCTAACACCATTTTTACTTGCCTAAATTGCCCCTTAGAGCTGATCCTTAAAGTGGTTGGAAAGAAATAAAAGGAGATGGAAAAGGAGTTGTACAGGCTTGTACAGATCCTTTATGCATTGCCTTCTAGTTTCCCTTCTTTTTTAAAAAATTTCTGTCTCGCCACTCAGGGTCCACAATTTAAAAGGCTATCTGATTTGACTTTTAAGTTAAATTCCCACATTTAGGATAATCAAAATTTTTCACAGACGAGATTATATAATTTAATCTTGAGAACACATCAAATAGACTCACTAAACATCAAAATAATGACTAAAACTGAAGACAAAACCTAGTAAACTGAAAACCAAACCTAATTCCTGCAAACTTGTTTCGAAATTTGAATGCATCAATACCTCTCACCACGATGCATAAAGCTCAACATTCCATTGTTTGAACTGTAAAAATATTGTTGTCTGCACATTATGACGCAGGCTTCATAGAAGATTTTCAATATGCAGCTGCCAACGACAGACATGATCCTATCAGGCTTTGTTGCATTGGGTTTTCTTTTTTAATTTTTATTTAATTCATAGGCACACTCAAATCTTAAGAGAAGTATAATCATGAAAACAGAGCTGCATTTAAAGTTGTGACCTTGTGCACAATCATCCAGCCACGCTGGGCTATGCTTGTTAATTATAACTAGTGCTTAGAACTTAGAATTTTGGACTAATGCCATCAGCTAACTATTTTTTGTAAAAAACTTTTAACCTGCTTGCCTGGCATTGAAATGCTTGCACTCAATACTATGAAAGTGAGAAATGTCATGCAATATATCACCAGATTGTGTGATATTGTTTATATTTTTCGATGAATAATTATTATTGCTGTAGTTAGCATTGCATACAATGCCAAAATTCTGCACTGCTGGTTACCAAATGATGTCAAAGTTTGGTGTTGCAGCAAGTGTACATACATGGAATCAGTGCGTGCACTTTAATTTGGAGGACTTGAAAGCTCAGGCTGCTCTTGTAAGGAGGTCCACCTTGAGTCCAATGCCACACTAATTGAAGTGGTCATGCATTAAAATGGATCAGTTCGAGGGAAAAGAGGATAATTGAAAGGTCCTAACAATTCTCATTGTGCTTTGGTTTGCAGATTGAGTCTTCAGATGACAGTTGGTTCAGAAGAAGTAGATAATTACCACAAGCTTAAGAATGACAATGAGCTTAAGGATGGCAATGATGGTGTTGATTTTTCAGAGCAAATACTGTCATCTGAAAGAATTAACCATTCTAGCACCATATCTTCTAGGGAGGTATGCTAGTCTTCTTCTGCTTTTCAAATGTTGCTTTATCCTATGCTTTGAAGAGTGTAGTTCATTGTTCTTCTGAATGTTCTAACAGCCTTTTTTCTGCTCTCTTAGGGTGGACTAGAAGATCTTCAAGATTTGGAAGGTCCCCTTGCTCCTGTATTTCCTATTCGTCCTCTTCAGGCACTCAAGTATGTCTAGATGTCAGTTGTATAGAATTAGGATATGAATTTGCTTCATACTGAGACATCCTTAATGTTAATCTATACCACTTGGAGCTTAAGTCAGTTGCATCCCAACAAAAAAAAGATAAAAATTTATCCAGAACTTTCATGATTAAGTTGAGTGTGTGCTTTGTGAAGGTATTGCTTTGAAAGATGACGTCATTATCCCATGAGATCAATTTTGTGGACGCTTTTATTGCACTCTTTCTATGACAATACTGCACCTCTTTGCTTTAAATTGTATTTGAGTAAAGGGATGGGCCATTTAGGTTTATCTGTATCTATTTAAATCTCCTCCATCCATCCTATGGATAGCATAACCTGTGTTTATTTAGTATATAAGATAAACTTACAACACCCATGTAGTTGGGAAAAGGCTTAGATGAGTTGAGTTGAGTTGTATAAGATAAACTTACAACACCAGCCAGATGAGGAAAAAAGTTCCACACACTACCAAGTTAGAGATGAGGAAAAAAAGTTTGTGAGGACATACTAGTGCTACTAGTCCTGATTGGAAGGGGCAGTCAGCATGCTTGGACGCCAGAAATTCTCGAGTGGTTCCCTTCTACCAGAGCACGTCCTTTCTCCTTATAGAAATAATATGAGGTATACTTAGAGGCAACTCTGTACTTGGGAGATCATTTTTGTTTTTTTAGAATAAATGTTTATAATACACTCTGCACAGTCTTGATTCATTTTAAGTTTTAATAATTTGTGTGTTACTGGTTGCATGTGCTTTCTGCCTCCTTTATTTGGACACATAACCATTATTCTAGTTCACCACTTTTTTTAGAGAAAGAACCCTTTGCAATGGTTCTGGCTATATCCATTTTCACACTAATCACTTGGCAGGTTATTTTCCCTTTTCCTTTTCTTGGTGTGTTCTAGATTAATATATACAATCAGCAGAAGATTATAGTCTAACTTCCATATTTTTTTTTTTTCCTGTTATATGTCTTAGTGTATTCTACCTAAAAAGCTAGATTAACATCTGTAGCACTTCACATGGAGAATTAGGACAACCCTTCCTTTTTTTTTTCTCTCTCACTAGCATGTTAGCTAGTGAAATGTGAAAAAACATATCTGATAGTATGGAAAGCAGGATGCACCAGAGTAATTTTGCTCCTGCATATTTGAATAGCGCATCCAGTTTTTACAGGCTGTATGTGAATTAGCATGCCAGCTCTTGTGAATAGTGCCTGTCCTTAAGGGCAAAAAAAATGTGCTGGTGTTAGATGCACTGAAGTATAACATAGAATTTGTAGCACTTCTTCCTACCTGCAAAATGGGGTTTTTAGCACTTCTTTAGTTTGTTCACTTTGATATGTGAAGTTCCACATAATTCCAGATTGCTCACCACTGAGGCTATTGTTATTATGTATTTGTTGTCAGTTTTTCTATGGTGTAGCAAGTGCATCTTATGTTTCTTGAATCTTCAGGAAGGTTTTCTGTTATGGAATCTTGAAACACTTCAATTACCCTTGATGGCCTAAGATTTATGGCTTCAGTTTTCACTCATGGCGCTCCTCTGTAGTCATGTACTCCTATTTTACCAGAATTACGTCACTAAAAAAAGTACAGTATATATATGACAACCAAGTCCAAGTACAGTCATATATAGTGACAACCAAGTCCATCTATGCTTAATCCTCGCTATCAACACCCTCAATCTCTGATGTTACTGCTTTATTTCTTTCTTCTTAAGTGAACAGAATCTTTCTTAGGGACTCTAGATGTGTTTTTTAAGGGACTCTAGATGTGTTTTCCTAGTAAAACTTGATTTTCTTAAGTGATTTTTCTTTCATCCGTTTCTCTATCCCCTTGTCATACAAAGCAGGCCCAGCTTCTTGAAGGAGCAGCCCCTTAACTACTAGCCTCCCTAGATTGTGACCATTCTATTAATGAGAATTTGTACGAGATCTTATAAGCTGGTGTCTTTTTTCCTTGTGATGTGGACAGAGAAAGGTGTTGGTGATCTTGGCGTGCTCACCTTTTGTCATAAAGAATGAGATGCTCTGAGTGGTCATAACATTTCAATATTAAAACATGAGTGGAATATCATGAAGCCCTTCAAATTGCGTGTTTTGCTTCTTATATTCTCAACAAAATTGCAAGCTTAAAAGCGCAAGTCCATAGTTGGCAAAGCTGCCCTGATTATTTGGAATTTAGTTTGATAAATTTTATTTAGCAATTCATTCCTCTCTGTGGATGGCTGAATGCCAAGAGAGGTTTGTTTGTGAGATGTTTAATTTAAGTCGTAATAATATCCAATTTTAAAACATCAGTGCGCTATGTGAAGCTGTTCATGATTCCAAACTTTCTTCTAGATTGTGTTGCTGGGGAAATCCGTTCTCCGACTCGGGTGCGCTTCTGGCTCCTGATCCGGACGCCAATCCCACGTGCTTCGAGGTGGAACCTGTAAGACAGTCCGAGCGCAGAGGGTGTTGTGGTGGTTGCCCTCTGCGGAGGACCCTTCGACGCCCAAGTCAGTGGAGATTCACAGCAAGCAGATGTATGGAGAACTCTCACATAGGAGTTTCCCTTTTTAGGCCAGAGCTTCGAGCTCAGGGGGGAGCTTCAATGAAGAATGAGAGCCAGTGTAAGAACTGTGTAAAAAATGGGCGTAGAATGGCCGTACCTAAAAGGCTTGAGGTGGTAGTATTTATAGGCGATCACCTGATTCCTTGGACGTGCTCTGATGAGGTCTGAAAACTGTTAGGATTCGAATCAAGTTGTTATGAGGCCAGTGAGATCCGTATCTTGTCAGTTAGAGGATCGACAACTGGGAGAGCTAGTTGGTGCCATGAGGTTTAATGATCACATGGACCTAGGCCACTCTTGCGGGTCCTAGGCCATCTCTGGCATGATTCGCCGCCTGAAATCTTATTCAGTTATAGTTGATTCGAATCCTTATGCGCCGAATTCCGCAGAGGTATTTTGGAACGTTTGTGGTTCGGTCATCATGGTTCCGCGGAGGTAGGTGCCTGAGTGCCTCGGCCGGGCCGAGGCACAGAGAATGGCCTAGTCCGCCGAAGTATGGAAATAGCTTGGGTACCGAGGAATGGCTCGGCTCGGGTGGCCGAGGTATATTGGTGGAGGCTGAAGTTGGCGAGCTTAAGCTGGACGCTGGACTTCTGTGAAGCATGGAGTCAAGAACTCCTTGTCCTGGCTTCATGGACGCCATCCTTTCTCATGCAAAAGGTGCCAAGGGGGCCAACGTGGCAGCCATAAATGCCTTAATGATGGAAGGAAATAAGGCATTAAATGCCTTAAAGCAGGCAGATGCACATGGCCTTTATGAGGCCAAATACCTTGGTGCGCATAGCGCAGCTGTGGAAGCCGAGCTAGAGTGTCGAGGCGAGGCCGACTTGAATGAGAGTGCCGAGTCTGGCCGACTTGAATGAGGCGGGGCTTAAGTGCCAAGGCATGCCTTCTCCTTTCTTTGTATTCCATTAAATGCTGGCCAAGTCATTATGACCGTTTCTGCACTATTAAATGCTCCAGCATATTGACTTGACTGTCGGATATTAATGAAGTGGCCCTTGGGAGAACCCACGCAGATAACGTGGCCCTTTTCCCCTCTTGTTCTCTTTCTTCTTTGAGACGACGTGTTTGCTAGAATGTCGCGCTAGCTAGCCAGCTGGCAAGCAGGGCGTTTGGATTGGGTGCAACTCCATCACCAATGTGAGTGGTCAATAATATAATGACGATTTTACCCCTCATCACATGCCCCCCACTCCCTAGTCCGAAGTGTAATTTCGGATATAGGGAGTAGAATTATGGAGCAATCTTATTGGGGGACATGTCATTCGATCCTCTGTGGAGGAAGTGTTTATCTCTGTGTAGGTTTAGAAAGGCCTAGGCGGCCCTACGGACTTATGCAGTAGACATGATCCTATTTAAGGAATGATGTACATATTTCTTTGAAAAGAAATAAGTTGCATAGCCTTGCTGTTAAGAGAAGAAAAGTTACCAACCTCCGTCGAAGCATAATAGGACGTCTTAGTCGCGTTAGAGTGTTTAATAGATTACTTGTTTAGTCCGAGGCTTCCAAATACATCACTCGGTTGCCGAGGCTTCAGATAATAAATCACTCGGTGTTGCCGAGGCTTCAAATAATAAATTACTCGTGTTGCTGAGCCTTCAACATTATAGTTTCTTGGCGCTGCCAAGGTACGGCGAAGATTGCTCGGCCTAGCCGAGATTATAAAGATTATATTTTACTTGGCGTTGCCAAGGTACGGAGATCGTTACTCGATTGTAGCGAGCCTTCAAGATTAATTTTACTTGGCGCTGCCAAGGTACGGAGATCACTCGGCCCAGCCGAGGATTTGTAGAGATTATATTTTTACTTGGCGCTACCAAGGTACGAAGATCGTTACTTGGTGTAGCCGAGCCTTCAAGATTATATTTTACTTGGCGCTGCCAAGGTACGGAGATCGTTACTCGGTTGTAGCCGAGCCTTCAAGAGATTTATTACTCGGTTGTTGCCGAGCTTTCAAGCAAGCTACTCGGTTGTTGCCGAGCCTTCAAGAATTTATTATACTCGGTTGTTGCCGAGCCTTCAAGAAATGTGTTACTCGGTTGTTGCCAAGCCTTCAAGAAATTTACTACTCGGTTGTTGCCGAGCCTTTAAGAATTCAAGAATTTATTACCGGTTGTTGCCGAGCCTTCAAGAAATTTGTTACTCGGTTGTTGCCAAGCCTTCAAGAAATTTGTTACTCGGTTGTTGCCGAGCCTTCAAGAAATTCAAGAAATTTTTACTCGGTGTTGCCGAGCCTTCAAATTGCTGCGGAACCACCGAGGCTGCTTGGCTTTGTCCAAGGCTTCAAAGATTAATAAGAAGTTTGATTCGGCTTTGGTCGAGGGTCCTAGTAGCAAGAGATGCACTTTGGCTCTGGTCGAGGCTTTAACAGATGCACTTCGTCTCTGGCCGAGGCTTTTTACATATGCACTTCGGTTCTGGCCTGGTCTTTTCATAATAACAGATGCACTCCGACTCTGAGGCTTTTGATGATAACAATGCACTCCGGCTTGGCCGAGGCTTCTAGGCTCTGGCCGGGGCTTTTCATAATAAGAGATGCACTTCGGTATGGCCGAGGCTTTTAACAGATGCACTTCGGTTCTGGCCGCGGCTTTTCATAATAACAGATGCACTCCGACTCTGGCCGAGGCTTTTGATGCACTTCGGCTGGCCGGGGCTTTTCATAATAACTATGCACTCGGTTCTGGCCGAGGCTTTTGATGCACTTCGGCTCTGACCGGGGCTTTTGGTAATAACAGATGCACTCTGACTCTGGCCGAGGCTTTTGATGCACTTCGGCTCTGGCCGGGGCTTTTCATAATAACAGATGCACTCCGGCTCTGGCCGAGGCTTTTGATGCACTTCGGCTCTGGCCGGGGCTTTTCATAATAATAGATGCACTCCGGCTCTGGCCGAGGCTTTTGATGCACTTCGGCTCTGGCCGGGGCTTTTCATAATAATAGATGCACTCCGACTCTGGCCAAGGCTTTGATGCACTTCGGCTCTGGCCGGAGCTTTTCATAATAACAGATGCATTCCGGCTCTGGCCGGGCTTGTAAGTTGCCCGAATCCGGCCGAAGTTTCTTCGCTCTTTGGTTCGGCCGGGGCTTGTAAGCTGCCCGAATCCGGCCAAAGGACTAGAGATCATTTGGCCCCCAGCCGTACTGGGGGTGCTTAGCCATACCGAGTCTTGTTGAATAGGACTCAGCCAGCCGAGGTACGGAGATTTCCTGTTCAAGGAGACAGCTCGGTTGTGTCGAGAATTGGTAAGTGGCATCTATTTTTCATTATGATTTTTTGGAGAAGTAATTGTAGCGACCATGCCATGAATCATAGAAGCAATATACCAACAGTTAGTGGGGCGGACCTATAGAAGGCGCACCTTACTGATGATATATGTAGAGGTCATTCGAGTTCCATGTCCGAGGAATAGATTTTTCATCCTTCAAATAATAAATTACTTGGTGTTGCCGAGCTTTCAAATAATAAATTACTCGGTGTTGCCGAGCCTTCAAATAATAAATCACTCGATCTTGCCGAGCCTTCCCAAGATGCCACTCGGTTGTAACCGAGGCTTCCAAATAATAAATTACTCGGTATTGCCGAGCCTTCAAATAATAAATCACTCGGTCTTGCCGAGCCTTCCCAAGATGCTACTCGGTTGTAACCGAGACTTTCAAATAATAAATTACTTGGTGTTGCCGAGCCTTCAAATAATACATTACTCGGTGTTGCTGAGCCTTCAAATAATAAACTACTCGGTGTTGCCGAGCCTTCAAATAATAAATTACTCGGTCTTACCAAGCCTTCCCAAGATGCCACTCGGTTGTAACCGAGGCTTCTAAATAATAAATTACTCGGTGTGCCGAGCCTTCAAATAATAAATCACTCGGTCTTGCCGAGCCTTCCCAAGATGCTACTCGGTTGTAACCGAGACTTTCAAATAATAAATTACTCGGTGTTGCCGAGCCTTCAAATAATAAATCACTCGGTCTTGCCGAGCCTTCCCAAGATGCTACTCGGTTGTAACCGAGGCTTCCAAATAATAAATACTCAGTGTCGCCGAGCCTTCAAATAATAATTACTCGGCGTTGTCGAGCCTTCAAATAATAAATTACTCGGTGTTGCCGAGCTTCAAATAATAAATCACTCAGTCCTGCCGAGCCTTCCCAAGATGCCACTCGGTTGTAATCAAGGCTTCCAAATAATAATTACTCGGTGTTACCAAGCCTTCAAATAATAAATCACTCGGTCTTACCGAGCCTTCCCAAGATGCTACTCGGTTGTAACCGAGACTTTCAAATAATAAATTACTCGGTATTGCCGAGCCTTCAAATAATAAATTACTCGGTGTTACCGAGCCTTCCCAAGATACTACTCGGTTGTAATCGAGCCTTCCAAATAATAAATTACTCGGTGTTGCCGAGCCTTCAAATAATAAATCACTCGGTCTTGCGAGCCTTCCCAAGATGCTACTCGGTTGTAACCGAGGCTTCCAAAAAATAAATTACTCCCCCCATGATCCTCTCGGAGAAGGGGATGCCCCGCTCTGCCTTCGGTTGGGATGGGAGCTTGCTTGGCGGCGCCTAGTTCCCGACGCCATTCTTGCCGCATCTCCTACATCTGTTGTCTGATCCCTTCATCCAAAGTGGTATGAGGGATCGGGCGAGGAGAAGATGGCAGCGGTGTCGAATCCTGGGAAGACATCGGGGAAGGGGAGCGAACCCGCCTGGACCTGAGCGGGCTCTTCCCTCCAGCTTGCTGTAGCACTGGCTTCGTCTTTGCGGGCCGGTGACCGTGATCCGTCACCTCAGGCGGGTCAGAGGAAGAGACCGCTGGTGAGGCAGGGGTAGCAGCCTTCTCATGAGGCTGAGAAACAGGATAGCAGCTCTAGGGATTGCCTGAAATCCCTGGGCGGACTGGACCAATGCTTAGACCTGCTGAACCAGAGCGGCAAACTGGTCCAGGGTTACCGCTGTTGCCGGTTGTGAAGTAGTTTCATCTGGTGACGGTAGCGGAGGTGCTGCATTGCTGATCGGATCAGACCTTTGAGAGGCAGCCTGATCTTGAGCTTCAGATGTAGCTCTCTTTCGATTGGCCATTAGAGGATGCTTTTCTCTAGTTCAAGTCTTGTCTCCTGGATCACAAGTTTATGGGACTTGAGGCCCTTCCTCTAGCGCCAATCTGTTGCTGCAAAAATTCGTTCTTTGACTCGGATGCGCTTCTGGCTCCTGATCCGGACGCCAATCCCACTGCTTCGAGGTGAAACATGCAAGATAGTCCGAGCGCAAAGGGTGTTGTGGGGGTTGCCCTCTGCGAAGGACCCTCCGACCCCCAAGTCAGTGGAGATTCACAGCAAGCAAATGTATGGAGAAGACTCTTACAAAGGAGTTCCCCTTTTTAGGCCAGAGCTTCGAGCTCAGGGAGGGAGTTTCAATGGAGAATGAGAGCCAGTGTAAGAACTGTATAAAAAATGGGCATAGAATGGCCGTACCTGAAAGGCTTAAGGGTGGTGGTATTTATAGGCAATCACCTGATTCCTTGGACGTGCTCTGGATGAGGTCTAAAAACTGTTAGGATTCGAATCAAGTTTGTTATGAGGCCAGTGGGATCCGTATCTTGTCAGTTAGAGGATCGACGGCTGGAAGAGCTAGTTGGTGCCATGAGGTTTAATGATCACATGGACCTAGGCCACTCTTGCGGGTCCTAGGCCATCTCTGGGCATGATTCGCCGCCTGAAATCTTATTCAGTTATAGTTGATTCGAATCCTTATGCGCCGAATTCCGCAGAGGTATTTTGAACGCTGTGGTTCAGTCATCATGGTTCCGCGGAGGTAGGTGCTTGAGTGATTCGTTATGACGAGATGCTTGTTGCTAGAATGTCGCGCTAGCTAGCCAGCTAGCAAGCAGGGCGTTTGGATTGGGCGCGATCTCATCGCCAATGTGAGCGGTCAATAATGTAATGACGATTTTACCCCTCATCAGATTGTTTCGACAATTGTTGGCCATAAAGCATATATCTATAAATAAGAATTCCTCTCCTGATCACTTGCAGTTAGTTTCTTGAATTCTGCCTTGCAATTAGTTCCTTTCCAGGGTGATCCTATGGCTGAGTACCTGGTGATATAACGTGAGTTTCAGGGAGGTGTCTCTTTGTTGGTGGATATAGTTATGGCACTAAGTCTGTGTTGAGGAAACATGGCTTTGTGATCTGGTGGCTGAAATGGCATGTTTGAACCTGATTTGGCTCCAGCAAGGACGATGTTTTTAGGCCCTTAGTTTCAAGGAGGTGTCTGTATGTTGGTGGATATAGTTATGGCACTAAGTCTGTGTTGAGGACACATGACTTTGTGATCTGGTGGCTGAAATGGCATGTTTGAACTTGATTTGGCTCCAGCAAGGGCGATGTTTTTAGGCCCTTATTTTATCATGTCAGTCACTGTGCTATATAAAATTAATAAACTAGGTTTGTAAGCATATGATGTAATATGTGACTTATTGTTCATTTTTGAGATGATGGTAGGGAAAGTCCTAAATTTTGATAGGGAGATTGATGAGGACCTTTCAAATTTGTTAGAGTGGTAGAAGTGGAGATACACTCTTAGATTATCTGTATTGCCATGGGCCACTGATCTGTAATTGGAAAAAAAATAAGGAACTTGCACTCAAGCTTCTAGTCCTGTGTTATTCAGAAGGTTACATGACAAAGAAGGTGCAAGTAAATAATACGAGAGGTCCATGTTTTGATGAATCAAGGAAGACCATACTTTAAAACACATAAGTTAGAGGAAGCTCTGGAGTCAGATAACTATAGGTCATAGTGACATTCATTATGAGATAGAATGGATATATGTAATGTGTAAGGAAGAGTAATGATGGTGCCAGTAAGTGAGGACTGTATTTTGTGCAGAATTGACTGAAAAGAGGAGCCTGAAATTACCTGGACAGTTGTTGTGGTATAATATCTCAAGGCTTCCAAATGTGTGGTAATATATGATCTGAAATAGTTTGCAGAAATGATGGTATTATGCATCAGGGCATGAGGTCAGAAATGATGCAAGGAAATGATCATCATTTGGGCGCATTGATACGGAGTTAAAGGGGGTGAAAAGTTGCTTCTATAAAATTTCACCTTCTTTTGAAGGTGTTCGGTATGGGATTAATTTTTATAGGGGAATAACAGGTGGGGGTAGGTTAACAAGGGTTAAAGGTAAATTCAAAGGTAAAAAGAGGGTTGAAACATTAGGACTAATAAAATATTAAATAATTCCTTCCCCTCTCATCTTACCTCTTTTACATTAATGACATTAACAAAATATTAATAATATTTTCACCTCTTCTATGTTAATCTTGTTCCAAACATAGTTAATAGTTTACACTTGTAATACTTCATCGTCCATTCACAAACACAACAAAACGCAGTTTACAAGGACTTTTACGTCCTTAGAATTTTAGAATTTCACCTGGAAATATTATTGTTGTAACTTTTTACTCCTAGTTGTTTAACTTCATACCAAATGCACCCTTATACGAGGGTGGCTTTATAGCATGGGAGCCATGTTGCAAACATACATCCTCATGAATTCTTATAGAGGCTCTAAAATCTAACAGATTGTGATGATTCCTTGATTTTAAATGATAATGAAGCCTAAGTTTTTTTTTTTTTCATTGTAGTTTTGTTTACATGTTGGTGTTAATTGTTATATCATGTTTGATTAGGTATAATCAACATTGAAATGGAATGACAATTCCAATCTTGATTCTGTTTCATTGTTTGATTACTAAAAATAAAGCTAAAATTGCTATTCCTTTGGAACGAGAATTTCTTTACTTGGGGAAATAGGTATTCCACTACCTACGCTTGGGAATCTTAATTTCATTTCATTGCCTCACCACCAATATTTTTTATTATTCTGACTTTGCCCTTATGTTGCCTAGAAAAGCATACTACCCCTAATATTAAATTTAATAATACTTGAGTCTCGTCATCAACAAAAAAATTTAGTACAACAACGTTCATTATAACATATTAAATTAAATTTAATGTCATAATACTATAAAAAGTTATATAACTACTTTCATTATAATATTAAAAGAATTATATTAAATTTTAATATTATATATATAACAATTATAATAATATTAAAATGTTGCCATATTATAATATATATTTAATGTTATAATTTTTATATATATTATGATAGTTAATATTAATATGAAAGTTGCTGTATTTTAATTTTATAATATGAAATTTAATGTTACATTCATCATCACCAAAAAATTTAATATAACAACTTTCATTATAATATTATAAAATTATATTAATTATAATAGTTAATATTATAATATAAAATTTTAATGTGATAATATTAAATTTAATGTTATATTTATCATCACAAAAAAATTAATATTGACAACTTTCATTATAATATAATATAATGCAACATAATGTAATATTATATTTGATAGAATATTAAATTTAATGTTATATTTATTAAAAACTAATATTATAGTATATTGTTATATTAATATGATTGTGACATAAGTTATATTAATATCACATGAGTTATGTTAAATTTATAATTCATTGATACGAGGACTTTATGTTAGAAAATTTTAAAATGGAATTTATTATCTTTTTAAATCACTTTCCATATATAAGGATAGAATAGTTAATTTACAATAAATATGATCGCATTCTTTCAGTCTTATTACACAACAAACACAGGAATGGAATTAGCATTCCTTTCTATGCTCAATTCTCTGCTCCAAATTGGAATTACTATGCTCATTCGATTTCATTCCTACCTTAATTCTATTTTTGCTCCGATTTCATTCCTGTGACCAAAAAGGCATTAGTGTATGAGACATGAATAGATTTATGACTTTACTTTTTTTCCTTTCCAATTTGTGATATCGTTCTATATTACAATGCTTACATTTTTGAGGTTCTATAATATGTCAAAGGGATGATTTTCAGCGGAGACATCAGTCTGAAAGGATTATAGTGGGCCCCTGTTACACTGTCAAATTAAAGATCCACATAATATTACATCTGGTATGACTTGCAAATGTTTATCTGTTTAAAATATACTTTTTTTTTTTTTTTTATGGGTTCCTGGTCTCGTCTTATACTGAGGGACATCCATCTGAAGATATTTTTCATGTCAGTTTTCTTTTTTTTCACTTGAAATAAAATTTCCCTGACATTGCAGCAACTTCACATGAGGAAATGTCGGAAGGAAAAGTTGTCCAACGAAAGGGGCGGTTCAAGGTTACATCTGCTGATGCAGTTCCCAAGGTACTTAAAAACTATGTTCTGCTGTTATCTATCAATATAGAAGAAAAGGCTGTTTCAAACTTTAGGTCATTAAACATCTGATGTTTTTTGTCTTTGTGGCACAAGCAATTTTCTGGCAAAGGGAGGAGGGGAGTAGAATGATAACATAGATTTCTGATTACTGATTCATGAATTATGATGGGTCATTTTCTTGGGTCAACTAATTTGATGACGCATAACTGGCATTTACAAGTTTGGTAGTTCATAGTACCTTTAGTATCCCTTTCTAGCAAAGTACAGCATCAATGGGTCAAATGACAGGGACTTGATCAAGATCAGGATGCTACAAGTATGGTCAAGTATTGGGCTTATATAGAAGAGGAGGACCAAGGAAGAATGGTTATTTTATTGAAGGTTTTAAAATAATATTCAATATGTACTATGCAAGCAAAATTTGATTCTGGATTGGAAACTGGGCCAAGGTTTGCCTTGTGCGACAACTTGCTTCTGCTGGAAAATACAGTCAGCAAACAGATTGAAGCACCTTAAAGTCCTTTAGGTCTAGTAGGTATAATTGATGAGAGTCTCAAATTTTGATGCTTTAAAAGTAGAGGACCTAGGAATAGAACCTTGTTGCAGACTAATTTGTGGCTATTCTCTGAATTATATGGGGGATCTGAGATAGCCTTACAGAAGGAATAGCTTCAGCATTAAGGACATTCCCATGGAAGTCCTGCAGAGATGAGGGCATCAGTTTACTGTCTTTTTAACAAAACACACACACACACACACACACACACACACACACACACACACACACACACACACACATAGCTTTTGCTGGCTTATTTTTAAGGTTGATCATGTGTTGCAAAACTAAGGTGGTTTCATTAAATCATGATTTTGGGTAAGTTAAATTATTTAGGCATTTGGCAACTCATGCAAACAATTAGTTGCCAGTTGCTTTGATTTTAGTTGTATCATTGGATTTCTTTTGTTTTATTTTTGATCATTTTTCTTATCAAGACCTTGATGATGAAAGAAAAGAATATTTTGACTTGGTCAAACCAAATTCCTTTTGGAGTTAAAAACTTATATCTCATGATCTTTTGCATTTGTGGTCAATTTGGGAGCTCCATCAGCAAACAGTGGGGTCAGTCCAGTAGGTAAGGCACCGACAAAATCTACAGTTACCACTACTTCACTTCTTCCAATGTTGCAATTTCTGTTGCAGCAAAATGCTATACAAAAGATCTGCTACTAAGTACTTAACGATCATTGGATATCTGTAGTCATTAGCATTTCACATTTCTATATGCATTGTTGGCAGGAACAACCGATTAAATTGATCAAGTGTGTGGAACAAACATCTGGTATGTCTATGGGGCTCTTTTTCATTTTTGTTTTGTGACAAATTTTATCTGTGTGTGTTAATAACATCACTAGATTCCATAAAACCAAAGCACCCAGTGGTGCACTGCAGCTGACAGTCTAGCACTGGCTCCAGCAACAAGTTCCTTCCAATCGACCACATAATGCAATGCCCTCACAATAAATTGGTTCTACCACCTACAGTAAAAACACAAATTCACAATATGTTCAGTTAAATAGAAACATACTTAGGTATCCAAGGACCAGCAGAAAAGAAAAGTCTGAAGTTCAAATCATCGACCATTTCCCCTACTCAAAGTGGAAGGGTATTTCTTTCTCCAAGCATATGCAGCCATTAGATTTAGTTAAGAATTCCAACCTTCTCTAACTAGATCTCTTAAAACCAAATTAATGCCCAATTCCACACTCTAGCTGAGAATCTAGCACTGCATCTGGCAACAATGTCCTTCCAAACAAGCTAATAATGCAATGCTATCATAATAAATTCATCACACCATTGGGCCTTCAAAGCTCATACTCCTTCCTAGACTCATAGGGTTGGCTGCTGAGTGTTTAACGCTCACATGGATAACTGTGAGTCTAATACCTGCTTAAGTCTACCTCTGGGAATCTAATACCTTTATAGGGGGCGTTTGGCAACCCAAATGAGATCACTATAAAGATCTTAGATCACTAATGATTCTTTTCTCGATGTGATCTAATCACTAGAGATCTAAGATCACTCTATTTGATATGTTGTGCCTTAGTGAATAAAGATCTATCGGTATCCACAATTAACTTGTTTAGTATGCCCTAAGGAATCCAAGATCGCTAATCGTATCATTATCAAAACTGTCCTTGATGTATTTTGCAATTACCATGATACCTTATCGTTATTTCATATTATTTATTATAATACATAAATTATAGATTAGCAATAATTTATACTATATTATAAAAATATGAAAACATACTAGTATAATGCAACATAGTATATATATTATATCTATTATTATTAAGTATAATATAATATATGATGAGAGGCATTTTGGTGTAATTTTTTATAATATATATATGTTATATAATAATATTGTATTTTCACTATAATATTATTATAATATAATACATGATGAAGGGTATTTTTTTATTAGGCATCCATTTTTCTGGATGATGGGTATTTTTATCCTCAAATTTCAAACTAAGATCATTGCCCTAGAGGACCTTAGATATCCATCCTTAAGGGTGGGTTTAGGATTATTAGGTTGGGCAATGATTTTAGAGATGGGAGTGATATGTGATAACTGCCATCTAGGATAATTATTGTAGTTTAGGATAACTTAGGTACAATTAAACGTGGTAATTCCACTACTTCACTCAAATCACGGTGATCTTGGGTGAATCATCTCATACCAAATGCTCCTAAGGGTCTTCAAATACCTTCGAGACATGCATCTGTCTGAGTTCTTTGATGACTTCTATTGATATGCAAACATTTTGCTTGCTCTCTACTCTGCTCAATAACCAATCCTAATATGAATGTTGACTAGCAAAATGATATGGACAGAAAATCTTAAGATGTGTGTCTATATAACCTTGGCTGCCACCAATCTATCCATTCCCCACTATATTCATATCTAACATCATCCCAATTGTATGTGATTTCTACAATTTTGTGGAGTTATTTTTATATAAAATGTTAATCCTATGCTGAAGACTATAATAATATCGACTAAATTTATCACACAATAGTTGTTATAGTAGGAGTACTCATAGTAATGACTCTTATTTTTTCTCCCAAAAAAAGAAAAAAAGGACCAATATTTACACCCTCAATGCACATGCTTGAATGTGCACACCTGCTAATCACACCCATGTACATGCATGTGTGTACTCGCACAAAAATAATAAGATTTGGAAAATGGCTTTAATGAGATTCCCTGTTCATTCATTTAGATTTTGGTCAAAAGTTATGAGTTTTGATAATCTTGCATCCTGTTCTGGTCAATAAAGAGAGTTATGTCTAAGGTCTAAAGCGTTACCTCTAATTGGCTTAAATGGATCTATTTATGAATAAGAGTTCATGCCTAAATATGAATGCTTTGGCTTCAAACTTAACAATTGCCAAACACATCAACCTACTTGTAGTTATTTTGTCACATATGAGCTGATATCATCTCATCTAAATTTGTATCTATGTGCATCTGTGCACATGTTTTTTTTAGCATCTTTATGCATATATGTTTTAGCATGCATACGTTGTAATTTGGAACCCACTGTTTAAACAGGTTCTCATACAAGTGTTTCTGATGGAGGCACTGGTGATTTACCACAGGTATGATCTTGTCTATTTTTGAACAGTCCTTCCCTGCATTCCATTAGACAGGAAGACCTTTAGTCACTACCTTCAGTTGTATTCCAGTGCTAATTAAATGCGATATTTAAACCTAACCGCAGATATTTTGAACTTGTGTTTTTTTGTGCAACCAGTCTCTTTCACTCATCTTTTAGCTTGTGATAAGCTGTGCCACTGTCATGTCTTGTGGGAGCTTGAAACATATCCTTTTTCTTGTTTTTGGTCTTTCTGGCGATCTGATAGCTAGGTCAAATTTTTATCTTACACTTCAAGGAGAAATTGATTAACCTTCACTTTTCGCTAAAAGTACCATGATGTTTTCCTGACTGTAGACATTTAAATCTGTTCTAGCCTGGATTAGGTTGGTTAAATGGGATGAATTAGAAGGAAAAAAGGACAACTAAACTTTGCCACCTTTTCATATGAGATTCATTCTTGGGATAAAGTGCAATAAATATGCTACAGAAAAAGTGGACATTATTGTGCCAACGTTTCAAATTTAACCATTCTGCCCCTTTTAAAAGGTGGTTTAACCCAGGTGTTGAAAATTGAAGTAAGTGTTTTGCTGAATAATTAACCACTAGAGATCTTTCTCATTCAAGCTTCTTACAGTTTTATTGGATGGCTGTAAAAGGTGATTTGAAGACACCTCTGTTTGGGAGCAGTTGACTTTGCATAGGAACTGATGGTTAAGGACACTCATAGCCCAAATGGATTGGATGGAACTAGTTTAATACCTTTAAGTGCAATATTGATTGTCATTTTTTGATGTTGAGAATAAAACAATGATGTTTTCTGCATGCATGTTCCCATGAGGACCAAGCAGTGGTATGCTAAAAGAGGCTGCAGTATTTTAATTGGGGACTTCTGAAGAAAAGTTGGGTAATTGTATGGAGTTTAGAAGGAACATGAAGGATTTGTAGAAAGTTTGCATTAATTGGAGAGCTTAGCCTGCAACAAAATATTTGGTGATATTTTGTGAACCCCCCCCCCCCTAAGCCATTCCAAGTCTAAGGCTTATTATCTTTTTCCTGAGTATGAATGCCTTTAAAAATATAAAGTGTTGTTACATTATTCTTTCATGTATAACCTTTATGCCATGCTTACTGTCTCTCCACTAGGAGTGTTCTCACTGTATTGGCAAGTGGTGACAGCACTGGTTCTATCATATCTGGATATTAGGGCCATCCCTCTAATAAAAAATATATTGCCCTCTTGCTTCCAGAGCATGGCCTGAACAATGCCACCATCTTTAATAATGAAAACATTTCTTTCATGGATGTCATCCTTTTGCAGTCACCGGGACTAAATTAACCTTCTTGCAGATTGATTTGGCTCTTGCATGCTTTTTTTTTTATATGAACTTATCAATAATTCCTTTATAATCCTCCAATTTAGTTTACATAATTTGATGCCAACCTTTTAAACTGTCCTTCAGAGCCTTCCCTGAACACATCAATGAAGCTACTCATTAGCAGCCTGCTACCGGAAATGGTGATGCCAATAGGCAGATTTCTGACGTTCACAATTGTATGCATATTGTTACACACAGCTGTTTAGCCAGACCGTTGTTGGCATGATTTTTTTTTTTTCCTTTGGTGATAGTCTACCACCAATGGTATCTTTAGGATATGAAGATGACTTGATTTGGTTTGGAGTCAATCGATAGGTGATTAGAAGATGAATCTGTAGATAACTCATGTTGATGGTACCAGAGCTTTCTCATGATCCATCACTTCTTCAAACACTGCATAACTAGAAAAGAGGAGAAATTTATGTATTGAAATTTCTCATGAACCAGGCTTGCAACACTACCAAGCTAGCTTGAAGTGGAAGCAGTTAGAGCCTGAGCCAAGTAGGCAGATAACGGAACAGGGACCAATCTACCTATGTCAAGCACTGTTTTTTGAAAAAAAATAAAGTAAATAATATACTAGTTGAACCCTAAGGGTTTTTTTTTTTTTTTCTCATTTTGAAAAGCTGACCAGCAGGCTCCAGTTAGCATTTAGGTGAACCATGTTTCTGTACCACTAGAACAAGTTCTTGATGTCCTCCATGATTATCAAAGCCAGCCATTAGAATACTTCCTTCAAGTGAAATAAGTACAAACTCATTTGATATGCGCATCTAGGATGTTTGGACTTATAACAATATGTTTTTAGTTTATCTAGTGAGAAATTTCTTGTGCTAGGGTATGTCATTGTCATTGGTCTCATCAGTCTGGCAGAGAATGAAATTGCACATAATGTGTGCAGCGTGCACATATTCGATTGAGCACAAATTTGTTCACATCAAATTTGAAGATGGGGTTTCAAAACAAAATACAAATTATTGCATGCAACCTTTGAACTGTACAAACCAAAAACCAGATCCCTTACCTAGGCACCAGGTTATCCCAGATGAACAGTTTAACATGATGCCATCTTTTAATTTGATTTATAGTGCCCATAAGTAAGTTGAAACTTGGTCTTGGTTTATGTATTTTTTTTGTTAAGTGTCAGAATCAGTCGATGATGGTTTGGATTCTCAATTTGCCGTTTATGATACATTTTAGGACATGAGATGTATCTGTACCATTTATTTTGGGAAAACTTGACCCATAGGCAAGTAAATATTTGGTTTACAAGCAACAGTTGTCATCATATCAAAATGGTGGCATGATTGCTGTGTTGGGACAGTTCCATTCTCATTTTGGAATTTAAGCAAGCATTGATATGTTGTGTGCGTACAGATGGAACAAGGAATCAGTGCTTTGTACAACAGAGAGGACGAAAAAAAGCCCAGGGATGACATTGTCACAGAAGAAGAATGCGATGCAGGATTTTCATAGTATTTTACATGTAATATCTCTGGGGCCCTTTCCATGTAATATCTTTGTATAATTATACGCTGGGCAGGTCATGCATATCCAATTTTGCATGGTTCTTCTCGCGGGAAACTCTCTAATCTTGTGAGTCAATTATTATTATTATTATTATTATTATTATGTGGTTAATTCATATTAATTTATTTGTGCGATGCTTTTGCATCTGTTGCAAAGCTGTGAGACACGGGATTTAATTCATATCTGTTGTACCTGATTTTTTTTTTTTTGGCTTTTGATCAAGAAAAAGTTATCATGTTTCATTGCATGTTTGGTTCAGGTAGTTCAAAATTGACTCAAAAAATATTCAAAACAATTCATTCCTTATCACGTCAAGCTTAAGCTATTCGAGTATATTATCGAATTAAGTTTGAATATTAAAATAATCAGTTCAAAAAATTTATAAACATATTTTATTTTAATTTAAATATATTTTTTAAATTTTTACATCGAAAGTTAAGCCAAGTTCTAAATAAGAAATTTAACCAAAATCAAATCTGAGTTTTAAACTTCAAATTTTGAAGCCAAGCCAAACTTAAGCTTAACACTGTGTCGATTGATTACACCCAACTTGGATGAAGGCATATGACAATGTTGCACTCACATGGTCCATCAAATTCTGATGTTCCGATCCTCAGCTCACCCTGCTATCTGAAAGCCCGTACCTCTCACCTCAACCCTTTCTACTACAGTGGTTGGACCAGTCCGATTCATGGGTCATACAGATTAGAAGACGTTATGATCAGGTTTGATGGAATTTAAACTCTTTCTACCAGGATTCAAAATGTACACACACTGCCTGTTTACCTTTCAGAGGTGAAATTATGCGCACAGGAAAGAAAAACACACCATCACTATCTTTCATCTCTAAATTAAAGTGGCTGCTCGATCTTTCTCCGTCATGCAACAAAAGCATCAGTATTGAATCCAGAGTCCAATGCATAAAATATGAATCCATGGCTAGCATGATAGCATTGCTTAAAGTACCAGCAGCACAGCTAAGGTGACTGAAATGGATAAAACTTTAAGATACTGATGAATTAACTAATAACATCCAAAACAAACCACATCTCCAAGAGGTCATCAGTTAACTTTCGGATACTGGTTCCTAATGAACTAACTAATAGCATCCAAAACAAAACCACATCTCCAAGCATGCCATCAGTTTCTAGTGACCATACTTCTGGAATTCCCACTCGCTGTTGTCTGCAAATTCACAGGAGAATCAGGATTCAGCAACAAATGGAAGTCGACTTGGAAATCTCAAGGAAACAAATGGTTACCAAAAGGGCAAACTTGACGGGTCTTGAGCCACCGACTGATGCAGTGGAAGTGAAAAGCATGATTGCAAACACTTGTTTTCAGTAAAACAATGCATTAATCAGGAGAGATTATCTTAGGCCTTTTGATGAGCACTCAGGAATTTAAAGCAAGAATGTTAAATCCACCAAACTGCCAAAATCGTGACTCTAAAACTGAGTTTTCGAACCTTGGCTCAGGGGATGAGAAAATGGATTGGGTACACTGCAGTGACATTTACATGTACTTCCAGCATCCATTACTATTTTGACTTATGTAAGATTAGCCAAAACTATGGTTTGGATGAATTAAAATAGACCACTCCCATTTAAATTTACAATTCGTGAGATATAATGCAATCAAGCAACTATTATTGTTCACAACACCGGAATCATAACTACACATTTCTAGCTCATCAAACTTGTGATTGAACTAATGCAAGTTCAGAGTGCAAGAAACTGATTATACCACAATTATATAGGGATTTCAATAATGGCTCTAGGTTTTGCTTGACAGATGGGATCAGTTAATCAACAATGTCAATACACCAATCAACATCCAATAAAAAATGTCCCACCATAATGATTTGTTATGGATTTGTATGATTTTATGCTTTTTTTCTGAGGTCTACCATCCTTTCTTCAGATTCTGAAAGAAGTACTAGTCTATGAACAGATTACCACACACTAGTTGTTTACTATTCATCAGAATGTCAAAAACATTAGTTCAAAGTGAAATAAATCAAATAATTGTTCTTTAAATGGGAGGATAAAAGAAAATACAAGCCAATTCAATGAACAAATGATGAATGCATATTTCAAATACTATAACTGCAGATATAGATAGAGAAAAAAATGACAAGATCCTACATGCATGTGAGCAACAATGGAAAGAACTGCCAGAATAAGCATGCCAAAATTCACCAAGGAAATAAAGGAAATAAGGGGCAAGGGTTGAAAAATGGATTATAAACTGCTACAGGTTATTTATTTATTTATTTTTGCAAAACACTACATTACAAAATGGTTCACCAAGTCAAAACAATTTTTTGCAGAAGTGTGGAATCATGAATATGTTGCACTGTCCTTGATACGCTTGTGTCAGTTGCTTGAAACATCAGCTAAATTTACTACAAGAAACAAAAAAGAAAAGCAGCGACTATAATGGTACATCCAACTCGACAACTAACACCCATCCCTCAGACATCAAAAGAACAGTTGGCGCAGTGCAAGGTTTTGCATCCTAACAGCAAACCTTCGAGGGCTAAAAATCTGAGATGAAAAGAAAACCGTGCCCTAGATACTCACCTTGTCATGTTGTGAAGAAAGTCCACAGCTTCTTCTCTATGGATGTATTATGTTCTCAGCATCTTCATCATAATCTACAACAACTCCATCTTCCCCACTCAGCTCGCTCAACTCCACCATGGTGTCACCATCACTGTCCATGTTAGTATATGTTTCCTCTTTTCAAACTGTCAAAAACACAACTAATAACTCAGGTCAATTGGCATATTATACATTTTAACTTGGAAAAAATAGTAACATAGCCAGCCTAATGTCTTGAAGTAGCTGGGAAATAAATGAAAAAAATCTTAGGTGTTTCTTCCTAGAACAGACATGACCCCTGCCACAGTGAGAATAATACAATACTTTTGTGAGTAATGCACGCCTAAACAAGAATAAGAAACTTCTCTACTCTTTCCTTCTTAAATGTTCAGAAATGCTTGACATGCAGAATTAAATCACTTATCTAACATTTAAATCATAACATTTGATGAGTATTTAGCAGTGCTATGCACAAGCCTTTTCAAGGCAAGTGAGAGAGGAAGAAAATTGAACACTGGAGAGGGAAAATAAAAGAATCTTGTCCTGTGAAAAAAGAGAGAGGAGGGGAGTAGGGAAGCACAAGGCCTGTGCTCCTCTAGTTGTGTTGACAATGCTGCAAAGGCTTCAAAATTATGGCATCTGGTTTCGCATGTCTACCTCTTAGAATTCTCATATAGACAGCTAAACACGGGTAAATTTTCAGCCCCCCCCCCAAAAAAAAAAAAATCTGTAAGATATAATATGATGTTGGCAATCCCTCGGCAAGGTTTACAATAAAAGCTGTTATAACATCATTAGTCTTAACCATTTCAGTCCCTCCCTTCTGTCATGTTATAAATAAAATAGTAGAGGAAAACCAATGGCAGTCATTAGGTAATCTAGCATTATAACAGTCCACAACATTTTAAAAAATCAAAGTTTCTAAACCAGTTTTCCCTTGAAAAGTTTGCACCATATAAAGTCATAATTGTTCATTAGGTGAAAGTAATTTGGAAAACAATGACCTCATTTTTTCATTATTGTCCATTATTTTCCATTATAACCATTATAACAGTCTTAATAGTTTCGATTGGGGTCTGTCATAATGGAATAATGTCATCATCGAAATCCTGCATCTATTTTGAGAAGAATTAGCAATAGCCAATTAAGAAAAAAATAAGTGAAAAGATACAAAGCATTCCTAACAATGCCAAAGTGGTCAGCATGCCAATGCAATACAAAAGTGACAGCAAGAAGAAAAGTAAAAAACTTTACCTGGATAAGCTTTTGAGACATCTCACAAACTTCCATGATTTCTTCCACTATGGATTTCTGCAGCATATGTGATGTTTTCTTATTGTCACCATCAATACCATATGAAGGTTCAACAGCAAGCTCCTGTATAGAAGTTCCTTCATTATTGCCACCTTTCGTAACCACATTTTCAATTGACTGTTGAAGGCTTCTTGTCTTGCGTTCTTTGATCTGATCAGAGATTGTTTGGGCTGCTACAATAGTGCCCACACTAGCACAACATTTAGATACAAATTTCCTAACATAAGTCTCTTGTTATACAATTTAGAAAATAAAAT
>UESW01004468.1:38031-198899 GCA_900491605.1 Calamus simplicifolius | reverse complement strand
GCTCCTCTGATGCAAAATATTATGCGAGCAGTATGGAATAAAAAATCCATCTAGATGGCATTCTATTTCAACAATTCTCTAATCTTTTTAAATTTTATGAATTATGGACTATCCTCTTAGACTAGTTCAGAGTTTTTATCTCTTTAACATTTTAAAGGTTTCCTAGTTTCCTTCCTATGGTATGATTAGCTCTTATGATCTTTTTTTTTTGGATAGTTTAATCTATATTCTTCTCAGTTATCACATTACACAGGAACTACTAAACGAGGAGCCTTACACTGTGGAAGATGTTGAGAAGATCATAGGAGAAAGGCTTACCACCATTTTTGCAAATTCTCCAACTTCATGGGATGTTTTAAGAGCTGCCAAGCATTTCAAGTTGTTTCAGGTAATTTTGAATTTTATTTTATGTTATCTAAATATGTTTTGTTATGTGCATGTTCCCTGCTTGTTAGTTCTGCGACAATTATCACATTAATTTTAATATGAATCTTTTGTTTGCGGAAATGAGATATTGCATATGTATGTCTATGTATATACACAATGATTCAAAATTAATGATGATATCCAAGTAAGATCTACATTATAAAAAATTGCCCAGAAATCAAAGACATTGTGTTTTAGTGGTCTCTATTCTAATCAATAATTTGGTGTCAAAATGGATGTTCCTAATAGTATGATATTTTGTTTTACCATGATATAATCATCAAAACCTAGTAAATTAAAATTTATCCATCTTTCAAGATGTGTAGATCATGGTCCATTAAAAAATATTAATTTATATGCCTTATAGTGTACTTCCTTCAACTGTTCAATTGATGCCATTTACTTTTTCTACCGGCCTCTTGTACATGTTAGAGACTACCAAAATATATACATTTTGGCTTCTAGGCATTTTTTTTTTAATAATGTAGGTTATGTTTAATGGTTTGGATCTTTAATTTGAATGGCTTATGATTGATTTTAAAACCATTAACACTTTTTATAGGAGTTTAACATAAAGTGTGTGGTCCATCATATGTGTGTCTCCCCCATGTAAAAATGCATGTTTAAGAGACATAACTAAGAGATAGAGATATGTTATAACATGGATTATGACACGCTTAAAACTCATGAATACATAGTTTATGCAATAGAAAAAATTAATCTCTATTATCAATCAAAAATAGATATTTAAAATAATACCTAAAATTAAGATTCTCTTAAGAAAATAAGCTATGTTTAACTTATAATTTTGTAATATATTATGGAGGTCAAGTTTGTGAAATATAATGTGATTATGTCTAGAACCAAGCTAGCATCGTTCATATGCATGCAATACATGGTAAGCACAATATATAATATTAAAATATTTTAAATTAAAATTATTTAATAATTTAAAGTAGATTTTTTTCATTTCTCATGCCTTAAAATATTGCTGCATCCATCAATATTTTGAAGAAAGATAAAGGCAAAAAATCTTGCAAACTTAGGAATGTAGTAGAAAGTAAATAATTTATAAAAGAAACCTATCAATTTATTAAAATAGATTCTCTGTAACATCTTTGAAATAAGATATGTTATTGTGGATATGCCTAGTGCCTGGTTTGCTAATGCCCTTATGTAATGGACCATTATTTTATTTGATAAAAAGGTAATAGACTATTAGTATTACTAGTGCTACTACTATCACTACTACCACTCTTTTGTAGAAGGAAACTTATTAATTTTATAACAATGGAGTTACTTCTCCATCATATAGTCACATCACTATAAGAGCTGTTATTTGTTGTTATGACATCAAATAACAAAAAAATATAATAAATATTTTGCATGTAAAAATATTATGTTCTATTTGAATAGTATAGCTGCATGTGTTTTAAAACATTCACCGCTAATCGGCCTCATCCGAGGAGATTTTTAATGATTGTTTGAGGTTTTATATTTTTTTTAAAAAACAGATTTTATTGTTAGATTTTACAAAAACATGTTGCAAGACTTGGCTTTACATATTTAGCTGTTTTATATATCATGTTATAAAAAATTTAGAAAGTACACATTAAAATATTGTTTGGATGGCTATCCATGGAGGAAGGAAAAATTCAGCAATAAGCCCATGTACCATGAAGAAGACAACTCCTTTGTTACCCTCCCGTCCTCCCCAATGTCTCAAAAAGATTATTGCCTTGGTCCTAATCTCATGGACTATGTTTTATATGTCACATTATAACTCATCTAGTTGAAACTTCTCAAAGATCTTAATATTTGCACCAAAGAGAAGAGGCCAGAGGATCCATCACCACAGCATTTCCATCTTCTTAGTATCTCCATGTGCTAGGATGAGGTCAGCCTGCTAAAAGGTAGGCCCAACTGAGGTCCAGGTCCAATCATGAAATTAGCCCTAGCCCCACGTATGCTTTCTATTAGTTGTTAAAGGGGAAAAAGAAGTGAATGGCTGTGCTTCTCACCATTAGAAACCTAACCCTAAGCGTCCCTAACTTAACCTAGCAAATACCCTGGCTGACAATCCAAGAAAGGCCTAGCCCCATGGGCTTTGGCTGGCTTGGACCCATTATCAACCATAAAAGGCACAAGAATACCAACAGGAAAACCCAAGAACACATGCCTATGATCTAAAAGCCATAATTTCTATTATCTCAAGCAAAAATTATCAATCTAATATATAAATAACCTCCATAAATAAACTGAAAACGTAGAGGACTGCAAAAAGAAAAGGTCGCTATTATAGAAATTGTTTTTCCCTCTCCCAGCCTACTTGGTGATGAAGGAAATGTCTCCCATCCAAGATTTCTCTTTTCATGTACTAAGTTGGTAGATCTTGCCATTGGAGTTAATGCTTCAGTGTTGTGGGTGTTTGGAGTGCATGGAGAAGGACAGCTAAATTCATGTTACAATATAGATAGGGAAAATGGAAGGGAAGGGGTTTGAGAGGGGAAGGAACCGTATGCTAGAGAAGGATTCACGGAATGTTATGATCATTCCAAAGTCAATTTTACAAAATCATGTTTTATAGAAAATAGGTATCCCGCATTTTTCATCAAATGCATATTTTGAAATTTATGTAGTTTGTGGACTAAAAATGTGGGTTAGATTCTCAACCAAATAGATGTTTAAGTAAAACTCATTTTGTAATATATTTTGTATGTATCAGTCTTCGTAAAACTACTTGACCAAACAGCCCATTAGATACAATGAGGATCTCCACTTATTAGTTGCAAAATGGAAACTAAACAGACTTAGATACAATGAGGATCTCCACTTATTAGTTGCAAAATGGAAACTAAACAGGCTTCAGTTTTAACAAGAAGGTTTGAACTTTGAACTATCTATAGCCCATAGTAAGGTTAATCATGAGTCCAAGTGGCACATAAATTTTAAGGTTGTATCCATGGTTTACTAAAACATGTGAATAAATTAAGTGTAATAGAAATGCACATAATAAGATAGATATATGGTAAAATTTTAAAAGATAGAATTAAAATAAACATATACGAGAAATAATAAGATAGAATTAAAAAATAAACATATATGAAAAATAATAGGAGTAGCCCTAATTGAAGATAAAATGAGAGAAAACCGATTACGGTAGTTTGGACATATATAACGAAGACTTTTAGATACTTTAGTTAGAAAGAGTGGTCTTTTAAGAGTCCATGATAATGATATAGAGTAGAGGTAGACCTAAACTAATATAGATAGAAATAATTAAGAGAGATATAACTATTTGTAATTTGAGTGTCGACTTAGTCCTGAATAGAGCAGAGTGGAGGAAGCAGATTCATGTAGCCAACCCCATGTAGTTAGGAAAAGGCTTAGATGAATTGAGTTGTGTCCATGGTTCAACTTCAATATTGCTCATAGCAATGGGCTATAGAGAGTTGTATCATCCAAAGTTTCTCAACCATGCACAATAGTTTTAACAATGATTTGAAACAAAATATGCAAGGGACATTCAAGAATGAAATTATTATCCAAAACTTCCTTGGTAATAAAATATTTAATGACCAATGGGACGTGTCATGAGTACTTGCAGATTAGAGGAGGCCCAAATAGATAATTTTTGTTTGCAAAACAACATAGGCCTTTATTTTGGAAATGTTCATTTATTTTAATGGATGGGATTGGAGTTTTTAACATGGATAGGGAATTAGAGTCCTAGGGCAAAAGGGAGACTGAGAGAACGTGGGACTCAAAAGAGAGAGTTGGATGATATTTGAGATAAGGAGTTTTTAATGAGCCAAGAAAAAAATTTGAAAGACGATGGATGGCTATGATTGAATCAACATGATCCAAAGTTTATATACTTACATTCATGCATCCCCTAAATTTATTTAGTTTACTAGGGTTGTGATCAAGGAATCAAATATCAAGGCATAAACCCATACTAGTCACTAGCCAATATGGTATGTATGGGGTCAGCAATTAAACATACTCAACTCAACACATCTAAGCCTTTTTCCAACCACATAGGGTTGGTACATGTATTTGCTTCCTCCACTCTGCTCTATTCAGGACTAAGTCGACACTCAAATTATAAATAATTATATCTTTCTTAATTATTTTTGTCCATATTAGTTTAGGTCTACTTCTATTTCTATCAGTATCATGGACTATTAAAAGATCACTCTTTTTAATTAGAGCATCTAAATGTTTTCGTTGTATATGTCTAAATTACCATAATCGGTTTTCTCTCATTTCATGTTCAATTGGGACTACTCGTATCATTTCTCGTATATGCTTATTTCTAATTCTATCTTTTAAAGTTTTACCATATCCATCTTAATATGCACATTTTTGTTACATTTAATTTATTCACATATTGTTTCAGTATTGCCCAACACTCTGTTTCATATAGCATAGTTGGCCTAATAGCGGCTTTATAATTTTTTTTCAATTTTAATGGGATGTGTTGATCATATAATACTCCCAAAGCACTTCTCTACTTAATTCATCCTGCTTTAACTCTATGATTTACATCTTCACCTATTTTACCTTCTTGCTGAATAATTGATCCTAAATACCTAAATTTTTACTCCTTTGTATCTTTTAGCTTACAATCTTCACTGTCTTTTATTTGTATTTCTACTTTCACTAAAATTACATTTCATGTATTTAGTTTTAGTTCTACTAATCTTGAAACCTTTAGATTCTAAAGCTTCTCTTCAAATCTTTAGCTTAGCCTTGACTCCAGATTTAGTTTCATCAATCAACACTATATCGTTTGCAAATAACATACACCATAGGATATCATTTGAATCTCTTTGGTTAATTCATCTATAACTAGTACAAAAAGATATAAACTTAAGGTGGATCTTTGATGTAAACCTTACAATAATTGAAAACTCACTAGTTTCCCTATTGTTATTTTAACAATAGTTATTGCTCTATCATACATATATTTTATCAATTCTTGTATCTTTTGATAACTCTTTTTTTCCTAAAATTTAGCATATTATTTCTCTAGGTACTCTATCATATGCTTTCTCTAAATCAATAAAGACCATATCAAGGTCTTTTTTTTTTTTCTATATCTCTCCATCAATCTCCTTAATAGATAAATAACTTATATGGTCGATCTTAGACATAAATTCAAATTAACTATTTGACACCAAAGTTTCAGGTCTTATTCAATTTATATTGCTCTCTTCCATAATTTCATTGTATGATTCATCAACTTAATCCCTCTATAATTTGCACAGTTTGAATATCTCCTTTATTTTTGTATATGGATATTAATATACTTTTTCTCCAATCATCCGATATTCTTTTAGTTGCTACAATTTTGTTAAATAAATTGATTAACCATATGACTCCAATTTTTTCTAAGCCTTTCCAAACCTCAATATGGATTGCATCTGATCCTAATGCATTTGTATTTTTTATTTTACTTAAAGCATTTTAATCACAAGCATACTAAATCTACGAAAAAATTTATTTTTATTTGTTACTTCTAGGTTATCACATCCTTCTACCCTTAAATTTACTAAATTATTTTTATTTAATTTTTTAAAATAATTTTTTATCATTTTTTTATCTCTTCTTCTTTTATTAAGACTCTTTCATCTTCATCTTTAACACATTTAATATAGTCAAAATCTTTTTTTTTTTCTTTTAGTTTTATTAGTTTATATATAGTCTTTTCACATTCTTTTATATCTAGTCTATTATATAAATCATCATAAGCTTTAAGTTTGGCATTACTTACCTCTTTTTTAGCTTCTTTCTTTGCATCTTTATACTTTTTAAGAATTTCTTCATTCCTAGCCTCTTGTCAAATTTTATAGTTTGTCCTTTTAAGCTTGATGCAGCTTAAATTTTCTCGTTCCACCATCAAGCTTCTTTTTTAAATAGTCCTACCCCTTTTGATTCCCCTAAAACCTCTTTTGCTATATTCTTTATGCATTTAGTTTTTTTTTCACATTAAGTTAGGATCACTATTTATATTTATAGTTATTTCTCTTACTAACTTTTTTTAAATAATTATAATTTTTGTCCTTAATAACTTTTCTTTAAATAATTCAAATTTTACCATTTAATCTTTTGGATTAATAGTTTTACGTTTTACTCTACATTTATTTTTATTTATATGTCTACTATCATTATCCTATATTGTGAAGTTAAACTTTTTTCTATAATAACTTTACAATTTTTGCATATTATTTTATCCACCTTTTTAGTTAAGAAAAAGTCTTTTGACTTTTATTAGATCCACTTTTAAATGTTATTAGATGTTCATCTCTCTTTTTAAAACAAGTATTTGCTATTGTGAGATCATACGCCACTGCAAAGTCTAATATGCTCATGTCGATTTCATTCCTATCTCCAAATCCATACCTTCCATGTACCGTTACATATCCATTCCTCTGTTTACCTACATGTCCATTAAAATCTCATCCTATATATATTTTCTCCTTAGAAGTATTTATTGCATTAGTTCATCCATGTCTTCCCAAAATTATGTCTTAATTTGTTGGTTTAATCCTACTTGTGGTGCATATGCATTAATTATGTTAATTATATTATTCTTAATTATAATTTTTAATGATATAATCGGTGTCAGTTAAACATGCGAAGGAAAAAAATACCAAATGATATGGGGTGATACAGGTAGGTTCAAGGCAGTACTGGGTTGATTCACCTATAAGACTATCGCAAGGGGTGTCATGTACTGGTCCCCTAGCCGATATGTCTCACAAACTGAGCAGAACAGGTCTCGTATAGGAAGTACATTAATCCATAGTTGTGACTATGCCTATGGGCAGATGTTATTTGGAACATGCAGATAACTGCATTCAGCACTTTCTTTTTCCATCATAACACCTATGATACAACTAATGAGTTCTTGAGCATTTATGAAAGGAAGAAATTTGGTGGTGTTATTGAAGTTCAACAAGAAGTAGACTAAAACACAGCCAAAATTATTTTTTATAAATTACAGATTATTGTACTTAACTACTCAAATATCTGAGGCTTCCTGGTATTCCATGAATCCCAAAAGTTATCTATGTTTGGACTTTTCATGGTCTTTAAGTGTGTTCATGTCTGCCCCTTCTGCCTCTATATTAAAATTATATTTCTTCCAGTTATTTACCTTGCATTGTAGCCTAGATGTGGCTACACAATCGGTAACTTTGGACATTTCTTACATGTTCAAACTTTTGGGTGTTCTGTGCTACATCTGTTGGTCACAGTGTATGAAACTGTAATTAATAGCTAAGGATTTTGCTTTGTGGATTATCTTCTGTTGCTCTTCAATTTTTCTCAGTTATATTTTGTGCCCATTTTGTCTATTTATGGTGATGATTGTCAAATTGAGGAGTCCTTAATGGATTGGGTTAAACCATCAACATATCATATATAAAAGTCAAGTTGAAAATTGTTGTTTTTCTTTTTACATACATTTATAAGTGCTTGAAGATAAAAAGAGAAAACTTATTACGGTTGATTGGATACATATAACGAAGACCTTTAGATGCTCCACTAGAAAGAGTGATCTTTTAACAGTCCATTGTACTGATAGAGGTAGAGGTAGACCTAAACTAACAATGGACAGAAATAATTAAAAAGATATAACTATTTGTAATTTGAGTGTCGACTTAGTCTTGAATAGAGCACAATGGAGGAAGCAGATTCGTGTAGGTGACCCTATGTAGTTGAAAAAAAAGGCTTAGAAGAGTTGTAGTTGTAGTTGTAGTTGTAGTACATACATTTATAAGTGCTTAGTTCTTTGTTATGCTTAAACTACTGCATATACTTGTACTGGAGTTCATGGTCAAACATTATGCTGTGAATTCAACACTCAGTAGTTATTTGTCGTACCTTGCTTCATGTATGGAGATAAGAAGATAACTTGAAAGCAAGTTTTGGTTCATCAAAGTTGCATTTTGTGGACTTGAGTTCGATTGTCTAACTTTTACAGCCATAATGGAAAAGCGGACATGTGATTTACAATTTAATATTTTTCCTTTTGGCACTAGCGTCTGGTCACCAAAATTTCTTTCACTTTTTTGAGTATCTGATCCACTTCTATGTATATTGCTTCAGCGTGCCTCCCATGTTTACTCCGAGGCAAAGCGTGTCTATGCATTTAGGGATACTGTCTTATCAAAACTCAGGTGCATTCTTCTGCTTTCAATCTGACATCTTGATGTATCAGTTTGCAAATATTCCTGGCTTCTATTCTTAAACCAAAGCCTTCTTTTGGTTATCGAGCAAGGTCTTGAACTGTATATACAACTCCATTATATCTGTTGTTTTTATCTATATTTGGATTATAATAGTTCAATCATGATATATCTTAGTCTCAGAATTTATATGATGATATCAACGATATAAACAAACTAAATCCTTAGATATGCTTATGTCATAGCAATACTAGGTTATTTTCTGATAATATAGCCACACAGTTTGCTACTATCTTACTATGTCTGTGGGATTAAATTATCTTAACTGGCTTCTACTTCAATCTATTTTTTCTATTAGTTTTCCTATTGTTTTAAAAGTTCATGGATATTTTTTGATTTTTGCTGATTGCTACAAAATTTTAGGGTTATCCAATTAATGTTGACAAGTTAGCCAAATTTTGCACGATATACATGAGTACAGTGTGATTTGTCATCTTAGGCTAGTGATTTTGACATTTGAATGATTCGACCTCTAGTCTATTTTAGGGTGATGACCTTTTACTGCTGAATAATTTGACAGAAGCTGCAGAAGCCTTCGTTCACCATATTTGCAGATCATTCAATAGTCCACTGTAATGTCTTGGAATGAGAACAAAATTCAGGTAGGTTGCAGTGATTACTATTGGCCTCATCACAAATCAACTGCCGAAGTTGCTTCTATATATTTATTGATACTTACACTAAAAATTGCAGATCCTTTACATATTCTCAGTTCAATAATTTTTTTCAAATTTAGTACTCTAATATATTATCATTATCAATTAACATTTTGTGGTGAATCAACAAATGATATACATGTCACTTCATGCCTTATTATTTCAAACAAAAACATGACCTATGCAGTACAGTAGTTATCATCATGCCTTGCATTTTGTGTGACAGGAAAGTACACTAAAGTATTGAATATTCATTTCTTATGTCTTTTCCTAATTTGAAATTTATGGAGACTCATTTTTCTATTTTGAGTTTCAATAATGCAACCTTTTGGCAGTGATGAGGACAAGCTTAAAAATCTTGGTGACCTTATGAATGAGAGCCATTATAGTTGCAGTGTACTTTATGAGTGCAGGTATGGCTCTGCATATAGCCCTCCTCTCAAGCTTTGACACCCGTACATTGTGGATATCACCTTTTGATATGCTTTGCAACTATTACAGATTGTTATTCAACCTTGATTAGGTTGCATGAATAATTATATTTTGCCAGCATCTTAATTAGTTTTCTTTAATTAGCTGTCCAGAATTGGAGGAGCTTGTAATGATTAGTCAGAATAATGGAGCACTTGGAGCAAGACTTACAGGTGCCGGATGGGGTGGTTGTGCAGTTGCTTTAGTGAAAGAAAGTCTTCTCCCTCAATTCATTCTCAATTTGAAGGTTGGTTATCTGACACTAACTGACAGTGATTTTTAACAACTAGACTGCCAATAACAGCTGAGTTCCTGGAATTTGAATAGGAAATATTATAAAATACAAATTCTATGAGAAGACTCCAGCATACTTATATCTGAACTAACTTAATCGCTGTATACATATTTTGTCATACTCTCTCTCTCTGGGACACCGCCATTATTATAATTGGCCATGAATGGGTGCTAGTGCTTTCATGGTTTGTTGATGATATGGGTTCGCCTCTCTGGTAAACTAAATTACATCAAACAAATTTTTAATTTCCATGACTATTCCTGTACTTCATACTATCAAAGATCCCTTCCCTATGATCATGTCTCTCTCTATTCAGGAAATAATAACTGCTATTGCCTTGTAAACTTGCACCAATTCTTTGTAAATGGGTCAGACCAAATAACCTTATCCTTAACCTGCTGTACGACATGTCATTAACTTCTTTTTTTTTTTTGTTAGTGTTCTTTTTGTTCATAAGATAGCTTTCCAAGGAATATTATTTTAACATGGGTAGAGTTATGTAACTTGTTGAAAAGTTCCTCGGGAAGATACCTTGCATGATATGGGAAAGATGGCTTATTCTCTGTTTTATGGTACAGTGTTGAGGTTGGTGGTCCCCAGCTTCTTTTGTACAAGTTCAACTTGTTGAAATAATTGCAAATATATCCTTCTGGATTAATATTTATTTTACTCTCTCCTAAATGTAAGGATCTATTTATTGCAGGAAAAGTTCTACAAGTCAAGGATTGACAAAGGCATCATTAACAAGAATGATCTTGGCCTGTATGTTTTTGCATCAAAGCCATCAAGCGGTGCAGCAATATTGAAGTTTTAATTTCTCTTCCTGACTTTCATGGTTCCTTTCAATTGTTAAGTATCTAACGGTGATTATTGTCTATAAGTTTTCATTTACCAGAATAAATACAGTGCAGTTGCTAACCTTATAAAATGGCCCATGTTTTTGTCAAATAATGGAATTATGTAGAAAATAATCATCCCTCAGTCTGTTCAGTAGCTTTTAGTGTTCTGATGTGGTAGGTTTGACTGTTGGGTTCAATCTCTACCGTGCATTTGATGGTATATTCTATCCACTTCCAAGTTTAATGGTGTAAGAAATTTCTGAAAAACTTAGATTAACTAGATCGATGGATATTTTTATACTTTTTTTTTTTTTTTTGGAAGAAAACGTGGAAAATCTGCCTACTTGTAGACCATCCAAGATTTCAAATATATAGACGAAGTAGAGAGGCGTAACGAATTCGTGTCTGATTTGTTTATGTTGATTGGTGTTCCCTGTCATTAGTGATGCTAGTAATCATCTCCTTAAATTATTGGACCTCAGATTTTATGGATGTGTATCGGTTGGGGGTTGGAAATTTATATCTCCGAGAGCTTTCCTATCAATATCCTCTTCTTTAATAAAGAAAAGCCTGGTTAGATAATTCAAAAAGACTAGTTATCGTATCCGGTCGTTTTTTGAACAATTGACGTGAGTGAGATTGTAAGAAGAGTTATTAAGAGGGTGGATGGGGGTCCTCTTCGAGGGCCAGCCTAAAGGCCCACTTACACTGTTCCGCGGAAGTCTGATACCGCCAAACGATGACCTGGTACAGAAGAACCAATGTGTGAAAAAGATGCATCATTAATGATAGAAAAGAAAAAGAGACCAGTGCAGCACCCCCTATAGGTGAGGATCCCATTAGCAATCTAAATATGTCACAGTGGCCTGTTCAACACTTCAACAGAAGGCATATGCTAGCTAGTTCACTTTGATCCACAGGATCTAGCTAGCCATGGTTTCAACTATTTGTAAGCTTGGGTTGGCCCGGCACTGGTTCAGACCTCTGAGAATCTGGATTTTTTTTTTTTAATATACACTACGCTAATCTATGGAGGAGGTTAATTGCATTATTTACGAGAGAGAGAGAGAGAGTTCTTACATGTTTGACGCGAAGGCCAAATCACTATCTATCAAGCTTCATTAGGTAGGTAGAGACTTAAAAAGGCCTGGATTACTTGTTGTCCCCAGTCAACGGCCATTTATTCCCTTGAGGATAGCTGTTTGATATAATGTTAAATAGCTAAAAATTCTGTTTGACAGGAAAAGGATCGGTAAGCTTAGCAATGACAGCCACAGCACCAATCGTTCATCCCTCTATTGAGATATATATATATATATATGAGATATGACCAATGCGTGAAATGAACATGCATGTCATCTCATGCGTTATGAGATAGGACGGGGGACCGATGGCCGCTATCACGTTGCACGATTCAACGGTACAGTACAGTCCCCAGGACCACAACATGCCGTCCACATCCTCATGTTGAACAATTCAGCGGTACAGCTCCCAAACTACCATCTACATCCTCTTGTTGAACAATTTAATGGTAGAGCCCCCAACTTGCCACGCACATCATCACGTAAATATAACACCCCAAGCTCGCCTACTAACCCAAATTCCTTGTTAGCAAGCTAGGTTCATGGGGGCCTTAAAAACTCTGAGTGTTACGCTACGTTAGTACGAGTTAATTGGTAACAAATGAAAGGCGTTTAGTGCATCGTTAGGCAACTCTGAATGATAATATGAATTGTCTACAAAATATATTACCATTGAATAGATTGCCAGTAACGCTGATTATTGTGTTTGGTATACACAGATAATGTTACAATAATATTGATTACTGATTTACTGTGTTTGGTATGACAAACAGATTACTAGTCATATAGCATCAAATTTCCAAAATACCCCTAAATCAAATCTATTAAAAATTTATATATACTATTAAGTTTATGTATACAAGTTGGATATTAGTTACAATCATATTTTATTATTTAAACATATACTATTAATAGTATAAAATTATATAAAAGAAGGTGGATCTCTTTTGAGCATATTAGCCCTATCGTGAGTCTCTAGACAAGATGTCTTATATACTTAAACATCCAAATATTCTCTACAATGACTCACCACCAACCTCTTCAGTTGGTAAAAAAAAAAAGAAACTGATAAGGAAAGGAAAAGAATAGTCATTGGTAACAAAAAAGAGACCGATAAGGAAAGAAAAGAATAGCCACTTCCATTGGTAACAAAAAAAAAACAAACAAAGAATAGCCACTTCCGTTGATAACAAAAAAATAAATTAACAAGGAAAGGAAAAGAACAGCCACTTCCGTTGGTAACAAAAAAAGAAACTGATAAGAAAAAAAAAAAAGAACGACCAAAAAAGTACAATATAAAAGTTTATTTATCATATAAATATGAGCATTATATGTTATTTATCCTCTTTAAAATCAGATAAACATTAGCCTTTTTTGACTTCTTGGGAAAGAATGATTTTAAAATATTGTTAGATACAAACAACCATTCAATGCATGCAAAGATTGAATAAAAGGATTATAATTTCACAAGGTTACCTTCGAAATCGATCGGATTTGATCTGGGCGTTACCTCCACCTTTTCTCTTTCTCACAGCTTCTCTTCTTTCCTCTTTTTTCTTATCTTATCTCATTTAAAAGGAAATCTGAGGGGACAGGGATAATTTTATCAAAAAAAAAAGATTTATCAGATTCAACATGTTCGATAATCTGGATAGCCACCTTCCCCTAAGATAATCTGGATTACCTCTGCAAGATAGATTACCCCAAAAAAATATGCCCAAAATAGCTATCCGGTGGGTCCAGTTTAAATTACTGGTAATCTGGATAGATTACCGGCTACCAAACGCAATCTTAAATTATAAGCTCTTTAAACTTTTTTTTCTCATCCAATATGAAATTGTGCAAGTTAATTGGTAACAAATGAATTTGAGTTACAAGCTCTTCAAATTTTTCTTTCCCATCCAATATAAAACTATTTTAGGTATTACAATCTTCTCTCTTATTATGCAATGTCCTTATTATGATACAAGCTAGCCAAAATTTATTCCGAGTTGAGGCTCTTTCCTCCTTGCCCATCAACTTTTACAAACTCAAGTTGGCTTTGATACCATTTGCAACATCCAAAATTCACCTACTACCCAATTAACTTGTTAGCTAGCAGAGCTTATGTAGTCTTAAGTGCAAGTTAATTGGTAGCAGATGAACTTAAAGTTATAAACTCTTTAAAATTTTCTTTTCTATTTGATGTTGAACTATTTTAGGGTATTACAAAAAATATAACAAAATGTTAACACTTTTATCAAAGAATATCTTTAGGTATACGTAATACCCAAATCATTAATGTAAGGAAGGAAGTTTCTTCTCCATGTTGATCAACAACATTTGACTCACTTTCTACAAGGGAGCATGGTGAATTTTATCAAAACATGAACTCAAGAAAATGATGTTTGCTCTACTACTAGTGATACATTTTGGGCCATTAATGTAGAAAAGACAAAAACGATACATTCTAACTAGATATATAGTCTGGACTATATGTTTACGACTACGAGATTGCTTTCATGTGCAAGCCTCCAAGCATGATAAATGATGGTGCTGGGTTTCAGTAATGGGACCTTAAGTGTCGTAGGAATGATGATGAGGATGTTGAACAAGAAATAAAGATAGTTGTAAGCCCAATGGAGAAGGACTTTGTGTCCGAGTTGAAGCTCTTGCAAGAATAGAAGATGAGCTTAAAGAATGCCAAGAGCTACTTGATTAAGGCCCTTCGATACTCAAGTTGGTGAGGAGAAGAAAATATTGTTAAGGATGGTTAGCTTGGGTCATATGCGATGTATCTTGGCATAAAGGAACTGCCTCTTGTGCCTATAATTGGTGCCATGAGTCACATTCTCTGTAAAAGGTGGTTGGCCTCATCAATCTCCTAGGAAACGAGAGATAGTTGGGTTTACCAATCTATCAAAGAGTCAAAGATGATTGATCCTGACCCATCTATCAAAAAGTGTATGCATCCTTTTCAACTGATCACATGCCATTCATCAATCTTTTAGGCATGTTTTCTTAGTGCAATAGCATTGAGCATGCTATAGGTGATGCTAACATAAAATGAGTCACTATGTGCCTACTTTGCTAAAGGGGGTCAAGCGAAGAAAAGCCAGTTGAGAGGAGTCAAGTTGCAGCCTAGCCCTATGTCTCTATGCTCAAGAGGTTAGTGCTCCATGTAACGGAACTATCTCTGCTTCCTATAATAGTTGTCACTATTTTTGTGGCTCTTACCACTTCACCACTTAAGCATCCGGTCCCATCCCCTTCTTCAAGTTCTCTAGCCTTCATCTATAACGTCAGCTCGAGCTGATCTTCCCCATCTTTAGTCTCCTTCATGGCTCTTCATCCTTTAACAGACCTAACTCTCCTTAGGCAACTTTACATTCAACTCCTTACCTGAGCACTTTAACTTTAATCCTAAGTGCAACCTCATCAAACTTTCATGGAGTCCAACCTACATAGCATAGAAACCCATGTCGTAGCTCAAAGGATCATGCTCCCAATGGACTAGGAGCACTTTAATGCTCTCTTAAATATGGAGCTGACAAACATCGCTTTCTCTGCTTGTATATTGTTTGTTTAATATATGTAGGCTTTCTTCGAAAAGTGTCACCAAGCAAGTCTTTCTCAATTGAAGCCTTGCTTAAGGATAAGTTGAGGAAGAGGCTCAAGAATCTTTATGCAAAGGTTGAGAGGGCCAAGGCAAAGTTGATGATGGAGATGAAGAGGATGCAAGTGAGGGCTAGGGAACATAAGGTGAAGCTGAAGAAGGCTAGGCCAAAGGGCTGAGATGAAGGCAGTTAAGGTAAAGGTGAAAATCATTGAACTAAATGTGAGGGCTCGAGCTACTAAGGCTAAAGTGACTAAGGTTCTATTAGAAGCAATTTTAGCAGAAGAGTAGCAATTCTTTATTGAGAGGGACATAAAAAATAGAAGAGCTCAAGGCGACTAAATTTAAGCCGATTCTATTGAACTACTCAGCTAAAGCCTACTCTAAAGCATAGTAAAATGTCATAGTAGAGAATGTGGCCAAGCATCTGAACCTCGAAGTCTTATCCTTAGAGAATGTTGAAGGGGCCTAAGCAATGGAGACAGTGTGACACAACTCTGCTTGCTATTGGGACTTGCAAGATAGGACAAGGCACTGCTTTATCACCTACTAAAGCTGTGATGGAATATAACTTTACTTGAGAGTCAACCTATTTAGAAGAATTCTATTTGTGAAAAAGAGTGAACGGATTACTTAAAAATGACTACAAAAACTTTTCTTATCAAGTAAGAGAATGAGGCTCACTCAGTCTAAGAGCTTGACTACTGAAAAAAAATTCTACTTAAGAGAAAAAGAGAGTAAATTATGTGAAAGTCATTAAAAATTCTTCTCATCAAATAAGAAAAGAAGGTTCACTTTGCTAGAAAGCCGATTTATCTTTAAAAAAATTATTAAAAAAGAAAGAGAGAGAATAGATTATTTGAAAACCACTTAAAAGAATTTTTCTCGTTAGTTAAAAAAGAAGGTTTGCTTTGCTTGAAAGCTGACCCATTTAAAATAACTCTCCTTGGAAGAAAAATGAGAGTGGAATACTAGCCTCACTTAGAAGGCCCTCTTTTGCCGAAGATGGGACCAAAGACCTGATCTTGCTAATTTGCTTGGAAGGAACCTCCTTCGAGCGAAGAAGCAAGCCAATCTCATTTGTGAGATCAACTGGAGGTGCAGCTTCCTTATAGAAGAGCAAGGACCTTTTTTCTAAGAGAATTTTTCTTGGGAGGCTGAGCAAAGGTACCCCTAAAAAAATGAGGTATGGTAGAAGTAGGCTATGAACATAAGGGGCAAAGAGAAGCACAACCCAAACATTTATAAAGCAAAAAGATAAGTGGAGCATATTAAAGAAGAAAGTCATTTAATTCATTAATCCTTAAAAAAGGAAAGTACTATAAGTTCAAACTAGAAAAGAGGAAAAAAAAAAGAGAAGAGAATGAAAGCTCACGAAAACAGAACGATTAGTAAAGGAGCGGCTAAGATAAAAGCTTATGGTAAGGGACATTGTAGGCATCCTCAATAGCTACGAAGTATCCAAACCTCGCTAGCATCTAACAGGCCTCCAACTAAGCAAGCACATGGTGATCCATTCTATGTTAGCATCATCCACAGTATGCCTAAAGCAACCACACCAGAAAAAAAAATGACCAAAAGATCAGTGGGTGGTATGATGCTGACAAAAGGATACGCACACTCTCTAGCAAACTAGTGAAGTAAGCTAATCACCCTCACTCTTTAACAGATATGAGGCCAACCATCTCTTGCTCTCTAGTAGACTAGCAAGGCTAACCACCTTCTACAAAAAATATGACCATGGTACTAAGTATGGATATAGGAGGTAGTCCACCATGCCAAGATTAAATGTGCATAACTCAACTTTCGGAACTTATCATTAGTATGGATGTACGGATGTTTTTATTACTAGTTTAACATCCCCGTCATCATTTTTATTAGTGTGTGAGGTCTCATCATCGAATCCCAATACCATTAATAAAAATGAGATGACAACCACACTCGGCACATGTGATAACGAGAGGAAAACATTTAATGGATTGCCATGAGTCCAATTAGCTTCTTTTCTTTCTTATCATTTTGTTTTCAATGTTTTATAGAGAGAGGTACATTTATCATAGAAAGGGAAACAAAAAGAATGGTACTTTGAGGAAACTAAGTATACTAGGGTAGGGCTAGAAAAAGTTGAAATGTAAACATATAGACACACATTAGGAGTTTGGATCTTAAGATAAAATATATGAAAGAAGACAATTATGTGCAAATCCAGATAGTTCTTTTAAGTCCCCAGTTACATAAAAAATGCTTGAGTAATGAGAAGGGATTAATGCCTAAATCCAACCAATACTTAATGGTTTTCCTTTTTTTTCCTCTTTTTTTCACCTCTTAAGGTTGACAGCCTTCAATGTCTAATTTATGCTACCATACCCTAATTACTAGTCACATAGTGGTCAAAGGACATGCTACAATGGTGTCTTATATTGAAATGTTGGTAAAGAAGAATAAGGCTACTTCTTAAGCCTTTGGCTCCTCTTAGGTTTTAGCCAACTAAAGTATTTTTATATGTATGCTTAGATGTGCTTCTATATGTTAACCTTTAGAACCTTCTAAGCATAATCTTGCATTACAAAGATTCTAGAAAGCACGTTGACTAATCCGCATGCTAAATAATTCATTGATCAAATTTGGCTATGGGCTCAAATCACATGGATCTATAGTTATGAACTTGAGTCTGTGAGAGACCCTATATTTGAGGAAATCTATTGATATAATTTTATGCTAGTAGAGAAACTTGCCAAAAGATATTTCTAGGGTTCATTGGCTTTATATAAATAACCAAAATCTAATCATTATGTAGCCGATGTAAGACTACAAACACGCAAATGTAAACTCATATATTTCCCTTTCTTTAAGCCCTAGCATTTTCACTAAACTAAGAGTTCAAGTCTAAATCCAATTAAATCAAATCATAAACATTCACAAATTAAATTCAATCACTAACAATATAATCTCATTTGTAGTCTCTTCTATTCCACATATGCCATTAGTTGTATTCACTTCGATACCATTCATAATGATCAAATATCTTACCTAAAAAATTAGCTAGAAGATATTATTCATATTTTTTGGGCTTATATGAGTACTTAAAATCTACTTGATGCAAAGTCAATATGAGACTAAACGTATGCCAGCAAGGATTTTTGTAGCTTTCATTGTTATCTCTTTTTGTCAATATAGGCCTTAGTGTCATAAAACATAAATTGTCTTCTTTTTTACATGTTTGTATTTTTTTCTTTGATTGATTTTTACTTTTCTTGAAGTAAAACATGTGAACCATCATGGTATTCATTAAATGATGGTATATTAGTCTAAGTTTCACTCATCCAATTTTTTTTCTTGAGTTACCAAGTCCAGTTAACCGAGCATGAACAAATTTACCTATTAAATGACTATATTATACCTAATGTACATTATTCACTCTTTCTCATTCAGCTTAATTTTTGGAATCTACTAATAAATTAATATGATATTAAATCTTAGGTTTCCTAAAAGTTATGAATTTAAGTCATAAATTCTGGTCCCTTTCATGTTGATTATTGTTAACTTCATTATTATCAAACGAACTTCTTTTCTATGATTTGGTGGTCTTGCTAGAAAAATCTAACTTCACTTCTTATTTTTCTATAATTTGGTTATGTTATTAAATAAATCCAACTTTATCATCTTCTTGTTTTGATTCACCAAGTTTAATTATGGTTGAGGAAGGAGGAGAGTGAGTCTCCTATTTGTAGTTTAGTTTTCAAAATTAGGTTTATGGTCGAGAAAGGAGGAGAGTGAGTCTAAATTTAGGGTTAGAGAAGGAGGTGAATGAGTCTATGATTTAGAGGCTCTATTTAGTTTGTACCCACCAACTACCTGACCCATGCGCCCAATGGGACCAAGCTCACCAACCACCTGACCCACGCACCCGATAGGGACCAGGCCCATCTACCGTTTGACCCACGCGTCCGATAGGACCAAACCCATCAATCATCTTCGAGCTTACGTAATTACCATGAGTTTAGCAGACATTCTCTTCACGGAACCTCACGTGGCTAGCCCCCTGAATGGGATCCGGGGTCCATAAAAAGGGTAAGAGAAACCCTTGACAAGGTATGCACACTTAACACTCAGAGAACATTCTCATCTCTGGACCTTTTTCTCGAGCTTCCTCAATCTTAATTACTGCTGTAACCCCGGTCGCTAACATGCCCGTTAGAGGGTCTCCGCTGAAACTTCTAGCCCCAGGACTTCTTGCAAGTCCTCCGCGATGGAGAGAGTTTCATCCACAATCTCACGGAGCCCTCTGATGATCGCTATTGGTGACCGAATGTCAACACAGATATATATATATATATACATTAGCCAAGCTTTTAAACTCCAGTAGCAAGTTAAACAGTACCTATCCTGGATTGCAAAGACCTCATATGTAGGACCATAAGTCTTGACCCAAGTTCTAGACAAAGTCCATTAATTTGGCTTGCTTCTGTTTGCTTGTTTTAGAAGCATATAATTCTGTTGATGGATCTAGCGTTCACAAAAAGTTGGTTAGGCCTTAGAGTGGTTAATTGAATTTAAGTTCTCAAAAAGGATGGGGGAGAAAAGGTTAGTTGAACATTTTACTGTACATGGTTCGCAAGTTTAAAGAGACAAAAGGAGTTGTGGAATTACCAATAATAGAGGTAGAAGGGATTCATCAAGCACAACCATTTTGCTACTTTAAATTTATTTAACAAATGGATGAAAAAAAAAAATTAACGTTTTCTTAAAAAATTGAAAGTTTGAAAACTGACATGCAAAGGCCTTGGACTAAAATGTGAAAGCCCCTACAAAATTGTTTATATATAGTTATGGTGATTTAAGGAGTGTTCTTGTTGAGAGGGAACACTGGAATGATTGACAACAATGTGATAGAAAATCATTGGTCATAATCTATACAAGTAGTTGGCAAGTAATTAGATATGACCTCTAGCTTGGTCCTAAGTCATGATCAACCAACTTGGACTTGAAAGTTGTGCGCTACCAAATCTTCAATTCCCTCGTGTTGACATGCTTTAATGGTACCATCAACTTATTGTTGTAGAATGACACTATATATATCCTACTTTCCACGCCTCTTTCAATAGCTTAACAATTTTGCACATATAGTATGTTAGATATTCCATCAAATTAAATCCTCCTAAAGCACGGGATGAGAAATTTCTAATCACCAAATACAGATGCTTCACCTACTCAAAGACATGGAAATTATGGGCTTTTAAATTTTCTTTTTTCTCATTTTTACAAGATAGAGGAGCATTTTTTCACAGCACAAAGGGTTCTTGATACACAATTCGTGGTTAATAATTAATTGGACAAAACTTAATTACAGTTTCTTAAGTGTTTGGCATCCATTTGTCTACTTAATAAGTAACACATGTATTCTATTTTACACTTCATCAAACTTTGAAATTTCATTGGAAAAATGGTGACTAACACATCTCACTTGTTAAATGTAGTGGTTGTACACGTATTGCTAAATAAGTGAAGAACTTAATTGATGAGAAGCACCTAATGTCTCTACACTGAAATTTCATCTCTTTAGTTTCCTAAAACCAAGAAGCACAACCAATTGTAGCACAATGTGACGAGGACCTAGATGAACTTTCCTTTCATGTGTTTGTAAGCAAAATGGACTCAAGGAATTAAAGTTATAAGATAAGTGGAGCACAAGCAAAGGTCAAACCACCAAGTAGGGTTCCTTTGTAGATTGATTGATTCCCCCGTCTTCTAGTCTTAGCTAGAACACGGAACCATCATATGATAATACTAGAAATGCCAAAATGCATGATTCAAAAAAATCTTATAGAAGAGTCTGCAACTTTTTCCTAGTAGCTAGATATAGCATTGCTTATTGACTATCATATAATCTCTTCATGTTAACATAACAAAATGCAGATATGTACACTATGGTAAAGGATTGAACACGTCAAATAGGTATGGAAAACCTTTTTTTGACGAAAAAAAGGGAAAACACTTTCAGATTAGTAAAAAGATAGCTTAAAGTACCATTGCACTGGCTCATGACTAATTAAGCAGCTGAAGAAAATGAGCACTCGCAGCACAACCTTAGTGACCCACTAATTCCTCTCCCAGTACTACAATGGTTGGTTGGATGAAAACTCTTTCCAGCTGACCCTTGTCTACTCTACAAGTAGTACTTATGTGGTCGTAGGTGTTGCCACACCAACAAGAACACGGACTACGTACTGAAATGGATTTACCAATCGTATGTGTCCATGCACCGCTGGATCATCGGTCATTAATAAGTAGGGTGATGTGGGCCATAAATAAGTAGCTAGCTAGGTTGATTTGATCGATCAAGGATATTCAGGACAGAAGCCAGGAATGGGCCTGCTTAAACTTACCCTTGGCTGAAGACTACTTGAAGCCATTAATTCTCCCAAGTCTCTAGAGCATTCTCCAAGTTTCTACAGAGTGGTGCACTGCCACTACTCTATATATTGTAATTTTTCTCACAAACCAAGTGTCTTTCTTCAATCGTCCGTCCTCTTATACTTTACAAACCCATATTTGCTCTTGCCTTCTCATACAAGTTGAGGGAAATGAATCCCAAGGCCTTCTCCAAGTCTTTGATCTTGTTGCGCCAGTATATCCTAAGGAGACTTAGAAGTAGTACCCATGGAACCCAAGTAAAATCGTGCAAGTACCCTTCCCAAGACAAGCTCTCAGGCCAAGTTCTAATGTGTGATGTGGAAGGAGGGCTTTTGAGGTCTTCCTCCACCTTCCCATACTTCATGCTTGTGGCCTTGGAAGGAGGGGGTTTCCTGAGGGGCCTTCTACTCTTGCTTCTATACCCTGTGGTCTGTCTTGTTAGCCATGAGGTGGGGCTAAGGCTCATGGTCATGGTGGCCTTTTGTGGGCTAAGAAAGAATGGTTTTAGGGTAGGAAGGGTTGTGTTGCCTAAGTTCTTCTTAGAGGACGTGGGGTTGGAAGGGTTTGAGGTCTTGAGGAGGGGAGGAAAGAGGGCGTGTGTTAGTAGCATGCCTAGGGTGATGGTTGAAGAGTTCCTGAAAGAGTATTTGGAGGTGGAGGTGGTCTTGGGGAGGGAGTTGAAGCAGTTTGGTGGATATTATACTGGGTTGATGGAGGAGGAGAGCAAGGCATGGGAGGGCATGTCTTCAAAGGAGTTGTTTGGAAGAGAGGGAGATATGAATATTGCTGGTGTAATTGGCTTTGGAGGCCAGTATCTCAGCTCTCTTCATCACCGACTACTCTCCCACTGCAAGGTTAGCTCCTCTCTCTCTCTCTCTCTCTCTCTCTCTCGTATGTAGGTGTACAGAAGAAAAGAATTTTTTCAGACAATATTGAGGCCAGAAAGTTGTCTGTGTACATATAATTTAACGCACACATGCATCAAGACGTGGGTGTATATATACATGCCTACGTTTATTTTTTTAAAAAATAGTAGTGTGAACAACGCGGGCCATTCGTTTTTCAAAAAAATAAAAATAAAATTGTTTTAAAAGTAATACAGCATGCAGAAGCTTGAATAAATATCAAATTCGAGCCAACAAAGTTATGTTTGCTATAGTTGCATTTAGATCTTCACAATTACATGTGTATTGTAAATATAAGGTAATAAATAGTTTTCTGAAGCTTTTGCTATTATTCTAGAAAGGCTTTATTATTTAAACATTTTTTCTAGACTTCTTTTTAATCATTAGGTGAAATATTAGTAACAAAGTTTTAAATCTTACAAGATTAAGGTCTTTTGATTTTTTTCATGGAATAAGATACGTCGTATCTTATCCTGTCTCAATCTCTGACACGTATAGCATTCGATATTTGTTTGAAATATTTTTTTCTTAATTTTTTAATAAAACAGTAATATTTTATTTAATTATTAAATATATTTAAATTTTAAAAACTATTTTTTTAAATAAAAAAGATTAATTTAAAATTATTGTTATTATATATTATGATTAGAATAAATCAGTGAAGATTGATCCTAAAATCTTTAATTTGGAACGAGATGACTCGGTCAACTCGTCTCCTATTCGAGACTTAAAATCATTGATTACTAACCGTATGCTTTAGTTGAGGCACAATGATTGTAGTAAAACGCAACGGATGTGTTGATGGTAATAGAAGTCCTTGCGTTTTCAATACATAGAAAGTGGGGACCTTTCAAATGGAAGACAATATTAAAGATAATTGGGGCCCATCAAGTCTGTCAACTTCGCCTATGAATAAAATATCATTTGATTCGCAAGCAAAATTTTATTGAATAAAAATCATTAATATTTTTCAACTGACCACAGTCTCTCCACGCCTATATCCAAGTCTCACATCTAATAAGATCTTTCTACCGACATGAATTCATCTCTCTATTCTAACCAACTTCATCTAATAAACATATGTCCCTTCTATCTCTATTTTCTCTCTAATAAGCTTATCCAAATATCTTTCCTTTTTTATTTTTGATTTTATTTTATATTTATTGAATATTATTTGGCCTTTCCCATCTAATCTTTGTTCTCTCTTGCTAAATATGCATCACACGCCTATATACTATTATCATAAAATATAGAAAATAAATATATCATAAATCATTATGTTGTGTTAATGTGTCAAACTATCTTTAGTCTTATTCTAATTATCAAGTTGGTCTACACTACCCTATGCAATGTGTTTGGTCCTACAAGCAAACCCACCCCATTAACAAATAACAACCTTGCATTTAAATTATCCTACAGACACATATACATATACATATACATATACATATGTATATGTGTATATACATATGTATATACATATGTATATGTGTATACATATATATACATATGTATATGTATATACATATATATACATATACACACATATATACATATATATACACACATATATATATACATACATATATACACACATATATATATACATACATATATACATATATATACATATATATATACATACATATATATACATACATATACATACATATATATATATATATACATACATATATACATACATACATATACATACATACATACATACATACATATATATATATACATACATATATATACATACATACATATACATACATATATATATATACATACATATATATACATACATATATATACATACATATATATATATATATATGTATATATAGTTATATCGCTCTTAATTATAAATAATTATATCGCTCTTAATTATTTTTATCCATGTTAGTTTAGGTCTATCTTTACCTCAATCATTACCATGGACTATTAAAATATCACTCTTTCTAACTGGGGTATCTAAAGGTCTTCATTGTATATGTTCAAACTATCGTAATCGATTTTTTCTCATTTTATCTTTAATTGGGACTATTCCTATTATTTCTTGTATATGTGTATTTTTAATTCTATCCTTCAAAGTTTTACCATATATCCATCTTAACATGCGCATTTATGTTACACTTAATTTATTCATATATTGTTTCAGTATTATCCAACACTCTGTTCCATATAACATAGCTGGCCTAATAGTGGTTTTATAACATTTTTCTTTTAATTTTAATTGGAAGCGTTGATCATATAATACTCCCGAAGCATTCATCCACTTAATCCATCCTGTTTTAACTCTATAATTCACATCTTCATCTATTCATCTTTTTGCTGAATAATTAATTTCAAATACCTAAATTTTTTGCTTCTTGGTATTTCTTGGCTTGCAATCTTCACTATCTCTTCATTTGTATTACTACTTCCACTAAAATTACATTTCATATATTCAGTTTTATTTCTACGGATCTTGAAACCTTTAGATTCTAATGTCTTTCTTCAAATCTCTAACTTAGCATTTACTCATATTTAGTTTCATCAATCAGCACTATATCGTCTAAACATACCATGGGATATATTTAATTAATTTATTCATAACTAGTGTAAAAAGATATAAACTTAAGGCAGATCCTTAACGTAAACCTAAAGTAATTGTAAACTCATTAATATCTCTTATTATTATTTTAACAATAATTATTGTTTATCATACATATCTTTTATCAACTCTATATATCTTTTAGTTAATTATTTATTAACTTAATTACTTACCCATATTAACTATTATGCATACGGGCTCTCTCTTTCATTTTCAATCTATTTTGACCTTCAAATAGAATAATTTATTTGATTTGACTTATAAATAGATAGAATCTATACCTTTATAATTTTTTTTTTAATGCACACTTGAAAAACTTAAACATGGGCTGTTAGGTATTTACGATCTAATCCTTCGCTTGATTCTTCAGCATGCTTCCAAAAAATTTAGATGTGATTTACTGAATGTTTGCTATCTAATTTCTTATTTCATAAGTGATATATATATTAAATAAAAATATTTAGCAAGCATGGTTGCCAAATTAATTATCAAGGAGGAATGGTCGATATAGCGGGCATGTACCAATGTACACTTCAGTTTCGGACATTCGTACCATTAAATTCTGGATACTCATCTACCTTATTAAAGTGGCTGCTTTTAATTAGTTACTTTGTTTATGATTAAATAAAGAGAAGAGCAGGGCAAAAAGATACGACATATATAGAGGGCTGAAGAATCCAAACACAGATCGAGTGAGCTAGCTGAGATTTATGCACAGGTTTTTTATTTTTGTAAAAAAAAAAAGAAAAGAAAGAAAGAAAAAAAAGAAAACGTATAGCATAGCGTAGCCGAATTCGAAAGTGGCCTCTCATGATCATGATGATCATTTTTTTGCATGCGTTAATTCCTCGCTGCAGGAAGTTTACTTCGTTAGCGAAGCCGAGAAGAAAAGCTGGCATCCCTTGCCGAGATCAGCATACCCGAAGCCACTCATCTTCCATGATGGCAGGATAGCCTTCAGGCCAACCCCAGCCTCCACCCTCTGCATGCTCCTATGGCTTCCCATCGGCATCGCAGTCGCCGTCTCCCGAACCTTCGTCTTCCTCTTCCTCCCCTACACCGTCTCCACTCCCATCCTCGCCTTCTTGGGCATGTACTGCAGGCTCACCACCTCCGCCGCCACCGCTCGACTGCCGGCCGAGAGCTCCCCAAAACCTCGCGCCGGCCAGCTCTACGTGTGCAACCACCGCACCCTCCTCGACCCCCTCTACATCTCCGCCACCCTCCAACGCCATGTCACCGCTTCCACCTACAGCATCAGCCGCGTGGCCGAGTTTCTCTCGCCCATCAAAACCGTCAGGCTCTCGAGGAACCGAGAGGCCGACAGGGCGAGGATGGAGTTGCTGCTCAAAGAAGGCGACCTCGTGGTGTGCCCCGAAGGGACCACGTGCCGCGAGCCGTACCTCCTCCGTTTCAGCCCGCTCTTCACCGAGCTCAGCCACGAGGTGTCGCCGGTCGCGCTGAAGGTGCGCGTCGGCATGTTCTACGGCACGACGGCGAGCGGCTTCAAGGGCGTCGATCCGCTCTATTTTGTTATGAATCCGTTCCCATGGTATGAGATGGTGTTCATGGAGAAGGTGGCCACTGCTTCTATCGATGGGAAGGAGGACTGCACTAGCCGCGAGGTGGCTAACTACGTCCAAGAGAAGATGGCGAAGGTGTTGGGATTCGAGTGCACAGCCCTGACAAGAAGGGACAAGTATTTGATGCTTGCAGGTAATGAAGGAAGAGTCCAATAGATCGAGAAGAAGCAAATTAATTAACTATAGAAGAGATCTGATCGATGTGCAAAATGGTGGAGAGAGAAACTAATTATAAACTTGAGGTGGAATGGATGATGCTGAAAGAGTTTGTTAATTCATGCCACCTTTTGTTTTGTTTATTTGGTTAGAGATTTGAAGTATAATTTATAATGTTGACTACCATATAAGGATACAAAATAGCTAGGGAAAGGCTATGTATATGTAAATGTCTATATGTATCATGGTCAAGCTAGCTAGCTAGCTGTTTTTTGTGCCTGCAGCCAAGTGAGCTGTACCACTTCTAATTAGATCTTGATCTTATGGCTATCACCATCCGTACGTCTTTAGGCTTTATTAGCTTCTAACTTTGTTCTAAATAGAGGGAAAAAGTTTCAGAAATATTTAATAATGTACTATTGTTGCTTTATTAAGGAAGGCCAGGCAGGCTTGATGGAAAATAAAAAAATGAAACAGCCCCTGAAATGTTGCAATATTCCTGATTAATTAATGTTCCAGAGCTAACACGTCAAGAATCATGTAACAAGGGACTATATATATCATGAAATAACTGAAAGTTTGAGAGCCAAAATTAAGTTTAAAAACCAAAAATATTTCTGAGAAGCACAACGCACAGGATATGAATAACTAAACTAGACTAAGAGTAGTGCATTCTGTCAGTGCATATTAATGGAACACCCTCTTAGCTAGAGATCCTTTCTTGACGTACGTTCTCTATTATTTTTGACACGATAAAATATGATTTCGAGCTTTTTCATAGCTTCAATCCTTATTACAAAATCATCTGAAAGAAATTTTCAATCTATATAAGAAGTCATATTCAATATTTGAATAACTGTCCCAGCTTCCACATTTTCACATTTCTATACTGCAAAGGTTAAGGCTGCAAATAGAATATATTAGATTGGCATGCTTCTCCTCTAAAACCAGAAATTAATCCCATTCAATTCAAATTGAAGTTCTTTAATTTGGAATGAATGCTTGGATTGGTATGACCCGTTGCCACCATAAATTGGGTGTGGCTCACTACATTCCAAATTGAAGTCCAAGTCAAGCTGATCTGATCCAAAACTTGTGCATTAAATATCAAAAAATCTTCCTTGAATATAATATGCAATTTTCTTTGAGTGGCAGGACTAAATGTACATTGTTGCTACTGAAATCTGTCCTCGACTCGAGCGCATCAGGCTTCAGGATTGGCTCCCTCTGGGCGGACTGCAAAACAGTCCTCACGCGAGAGGCGTTGGGGGTGGCCCTCCACGAAAGATCCTCCGACGCTCAAGTCAGCGGGGATCAGCAATCAACAAATGTGAGGAGAAGGCTCTCGAAGAGTCTCTCCAAGATGGCCTTTCGAGAGCTCTGAGCAGAGCATTAATGGCGGAAAGGGGTGAGCAGAGATAGAAGAAGAGTGGGCCAATAAGCAAGTGCGCATACCTGAGAAGTTGGAAGACGGTTCTATTATAGAGGATCACCTAATTCCTTGGGGCATCGTGGGTCCGAAAGCCGTTAGGATTCGAATCCAGTTTGTTATGAGGCCAGTAAGATTCGTATCTTGTTAGTTAGAGGATCGATGGTCGGGAGAGATGGTTGATATCTTAGATTCGGAGACGGTGTAGGCTCTAGGGCTCTAGGTCACTCTCGGGTATGATTTTTGTCTAAACTCTCCCGTGTCGGATTCCGCAGAAGTGCTTGAGTGCCCGGGTCTGGCCGGGGCACGGTGAATAGGAATAGCTCGGTGGAGGCCGAGAGACAGGGATAGCTCGGCTGAGACCGAGAGATGTCAATAGCTCAGTTGAGGCCAAGAGATATTATAGCTCAGCTGGGACCAGAGAGATAGCTCAGATAGCTCGGCTGAGGCCGAGAGATGAGGCCGAGAAATGTTTAGCTCGGCTGAGGCCGAGAGATGTTATAGCTCGGTTGGGACCAAGAGACAGGGATAGCTCGGCTGAGGCCGAGAAATGTCATAGCTCGGCTGGGATCGAGAGACAGGGATAGTTCGGCTGAGGCCGAGAGATGTCAATAGCTCGCTGAGGCCGAGAGATGTTATAGCTCGGCTGAGGCCGATAGATGTTATAGCTCGGCTAGGACCGAGAGACAGGGATAGCTCGGCTGAGGCCGAAAATGTCAATAGCCCGGCTGAGGTCGAGAGATGTTATAGCTCGACTGGGACCGAGAGATAGGGATAGCTCGGCTGAGGCCGAGAAATGTCAATAGCTGATGCCAATAGTTCGACTGAGGCCGAGAGATGTGATCTAAGCCTTGGGAATCCTTGGCTCGCTGAGGGGCTAAAGCGCCTCGACCCACTGAGGCTGATTCATCTCTAACGAGTATTGCACAGCAAGTGGGAGTCAGGGCTGATCCTAACCCCTTGCATGATTATTAATGCAACGATGATTTACCCCTCAACATATGCCCCCACTCCCTAGTTCGAAGCGTAGGTTCGGCGTAGGGAGTATAACTCCAGGTGGCACGATCTGAATGGAGGGATCTGATTTGACAGCCTACGTAATATGCCCTAATTAATGTGTGCGGCCACCATGCCTTTACGGGATGAATCTATCTTTTCTTAGGGGCAAAGGTTGGGGAAACGCCACGAATCAAATCCCATTTTCACGGCGCCCGCGATGGCGGTTCCGGGTGTCTCGATTAAAATGCCTTATCTTCTCTTTGAGGCGGTTACCTTTGTGGAGAAACAAAGTCGTAACAGTGTCATTTCCGTTCGCAGTGCTCTTTTGCTTCTTCTTGGAGAATCTTGTTCCCATATTTCCCTTGTAACCTCGCTCGGCGTTTCTTTCAACCAACAGCATGGTGAGGCCTAGCGACATGGTTTCAGAGATTGTTGCTGAGGATTTGGAAAGAATACGCCAGAAATATGACATTCCCTCATATGTCATTTTGTGGTTGCCGAGCTCGAGTATAGGGTCTCGCAAGAGCTGGAGGGCGGGATCTTTCTTTACGAAGATAGCCTAAAGGCAGGCCTTCGATTTCCCTTCATCCCTTAGCGAAAGAGATCATGAGGTTTTATAACATCTGCCCGACAATGGTAGCTCCTAATAGCTGGCGGAGTATCATCGGGTTTATCTCGATGTGTAACCAAGTTCAGGTAACAGCAACTCTGTCTCTGTTTCGTGTTTGCTACCATCTGATGTCCGGGAGAAGCTCGAAGTGGTCCTATATCGGACCTCGGAGGTTATTCAGGATGATCATGGATAAACATCGTCCATAAAGGAATGAAGGTTTGATTCTTTATCGCCGAAGGGAACATCGGTTTCGGTTTCCCGCGGGGATGGAGAAACCCTGTTAGGGATATGAAAGCGCATCCAGCCTTATCCGAACAGGAGAAGGAGGACCTAGGGTCCTTCTTGATGGTCGAGTGTTCTCGGCTAACGTCTTACTATCGGAGGAAGCTCTTTTCGCCGCGGGCTTAGCCCCGTCGACGTACAAGGCAAGTCTTTTTCTTTCTCCCTTCCATTGATTTCATTCGAGCGAGTATGTCTCGGTCTGATTGTTCGCCTATTGCGCTCGCAGCCAAGAGATCTGCGCTGAAGGGCCGCATAAAGAAGGAGTTGGGCAAGCGCCCGAGAGAGCCAGTAGTGGGGAAAGATGCAAGCCTGAGAAGAGGGTTCGTCTTTCTGAAGAGCGCTTGCCGGAGATAGTGGACAGAAAAGAGAATGTGGAAGCGTCGGCGATGAGAGAGGGGTCCTCTCAATTGGGGGAAGAAGCAATAGCCATGACGAGGAGCAGAGAGCGGAGGAGGACCCAGGGAGGGTTGTCGAGATCCCTTGCCCTTTGGTGGTGGAGATAGTGGATAGCCCGGACGAGGCTCCATCAGAAGTTCAGGGTGAGCCTACCATTGAAGGACCTCCTTCAGAGGGATTAAAGTGGTGACATTGGGACAACGGTAATGGAGGCTCGGGAGGAGTTTCCTACTGGAGAGCTTCCTCCTGACAAGTTAGAGGAGCTGGTGAACAGGTTGAGGCTTCGGCGTTGGTGATTGAAGAAGGACCTTTGGGTGAAGAAAGGGGACAAGATGATAACCTTCCATCCGAAGCTTCTCCTACTTGAAGCCTCGGGAACATTGATGCCTGGGCTGGCCGAGGTATCCGATAGTCGCAGCCAGACTTTTGCTGAAAGAGGCCAGGAGTTGAAGGCTTCTCAGTCTGAGGTTGCCCAGACTGATCCCTCAGACGGGCAGCTTGGTAGTTTGGACCCGGTTATCGAGGAAGCGTTCTCTGCTCTGATGAGGTCGGCATTGTATCCGAGTGCAGGTCCCTTGACGAACGAGTTTGCATACTTGGATCTTATCGACGCCGCATTCGGTCAGCGGAATGTGAAGAAGGATGTTCATCTTCTCCCTGAAATCAACAATTCCACCCTCATGGAGCTAGCTAGGTCTTACACCTCCCGGGTGAGTTGCTATTCCAAGTAGTGGGTGCTTTCTGGTTAACTTGATTGCACTTTCTTATTTGGGTTTTATTTCGCAGAGCGCTCTGATCACTAGGGCACTGTGCTGGCGTTTGAGCCTGGCGACAGGGCCAGCGTCCAGGCCAAAAAAGTCTGTACTGAGCTCCGATTGCGAGTAGATGCATCTGATAAATTTGAGCGAGTTCTGGACACTGCCAACAAGAACTTGGCAGGGCGAGGGGATTGCATCAGGCCACCCTCGATGACGCATCCAAATTAAGGCTCGAAGTTAAGGAGCTACGTGGGCTTTGAGCGAGGTACGACGAAGCATGCTCGAGTTATCACAGGTCACATCCAAATATGCTGAAGAAATGGAAACTGCTAAGAAGTAGTTTGACGAAAGTCGAGACAGGCTGAGGAGAGAAGCTGCCGAGGAGAAGAATTGCTGAACAGAATGCTTGGCGAGTCAGAGGAGAAGGTCTGGCAACTAAACATTGCATTGTTGCCAAGGATGACAGGATCAGATGGCATCAGGAGAAAATGGCCAAGCTTGATAACGAGCTCTCCCGGTCCAGGGAAGAAGCTAACAGCAGGTAGTCGAAGATCAATACCTCAAGGACTGGGTCAAGCAGGTTAAGGCCGACAAGCTGAGGGCCTTCGACGCGGTCGAGGAATTGACCAGGAGATTAGCTCGGCAGGAGGAGGAGGTACGATATCATCTTTTTAATCTTTCCATCGGCTCACTGTTGCATCGGCTAACCCTGTGTTTGCAGATGGAGAAGGCGAAATTAGAGGCCGAATCCAATTAGAGACCCTGCAAAGGGAACTATCATCGAGTCGACAGAGGAACGCATAGCTCGAAGGGCGGACCATCGAGACTGAGGAGCAAATCGCCTCACTCCAGAGCCAAGTTGTCGAGGCTGAAAGGCATCTTGCCATACTTCGGGGCGAACAAGATGCGACTTGTGCCAAGGCTTTTCAGCTTGACACGGAGGAGGTCCGAACCAGAATATCTCGGGAGCACCCAGAATGGGACCTCTCCTTTTTGGATGTTGAACCCTTTGAGGCCTGTACCCTAGGGGCTGAAGAAGTCAAGTATGAAAATATCTCAGACGTCGATCTTGATGCAATTTTGGGCTCTAGCGATGTCGCGGCTCTCGAAGGATACTCCAAGCTTGCCGCTGAAGGAACGACGACTTTCGAAGTGGGCAAAACGAGCCAAGCTTCCCCGAATGTTGCTGAGGATACTGCTGGGAACGATCCAGCCCTGATCCTTGCGGGTTGTTTGTGTATTTTTTGCCTTTCGGACTTGTGACCTAATTGAAATTTCTGATGAACGAGTTTTTTCACCTCTATTTATTTGTCTTTTTGGCCGATCTTTTACCTTAAGTTTTCCTTCGACTGCGAACAAATTATAACTCATTCGCACTCTTAGGTTGGTTGAATTCGGGCTAGAATAAGTGTTTCGGTCAGGCCGAGATATAAAGATTACCCGGTGCTGCTCAGGAATATAGTTCTGGTCTCGCTCGGAGCGGGTAAGGGAGTTCGCCCTGCCAAGTATCGGATAGCTCGACTTGAAATGGTCGAGAATTGCAGGGGGTATCCTGGTTAGAGCCGAGGTTAGATAGTTTGGCTCGCTCGAAGGGGAGAAATGTGCATGTTTTCAGCCAGGCATACGAAGTAGCTTTGTTAAAGAGTACTTCGCCCTTGTCAGGGGCATTTACTTCGTTAGCCTTTTCTAATGCAGGTCCTTTTAGTGTACGTTACAAGCAATCAATCGCCATTGGATGGCATCATTTTGGAGGGATTTTTTGGGCCTGCCCGTATCCCAATGACCTGCAGCCGATCTCATGCATTTAAGGTTTTTTATTCGAGATCAGGGGGAGATCCCTTGCCTTTCGTTACGGCTTGGGAAACGCATTTGGCGTACTCCGGGAAATAATTCTTTTCTTCTGCCCTTCCACGTAGCAATGGGACATGCTATTTCAAATTTCGGGGCTTATTTGCCTATAAATTGGGGAGAATGGGCCGTGTTAGGCTATCTCTCAGGACTTTGTTCTCTGTGAAAGCTCTCATGACGTCTATGTATCTGAGGTTGAGAGTGGAGAACTGAGTTCTCCTTTTGCAAGTCGATTTCCCCCAGATAGCTGGGGTGATGAAGGAGCTGCTAAGAGCAGCCCATCCTCAGGAGAGGAGTTTTAGAGATCATATGGAGAGCGCACGGGAGGTCCGCAAAGACCATATGGGGAGCGCACGTATGCGCTCCCTGTGTGTCCTTTGCCACTTGCCATGGGGACCGTCGAAGATGCAAAGTATGCATATCCCCATGGTAAGGATGGACTTTTCCTTCTCCCTTGGGCTGGGTCCCCTAGCTCGTCCGACTGGAGGATCTTTTGCCTGTGAAGAGAGAGTTGAGAGCAGTGTGGACCTGCTAGTCCCCTGTCTTTCATGGTCGGCAGCGTCCAGTAGCCCAGCATCCCGCCCAGGAGGGATGTCTCCCCAGCATCGGCGTCCATAGGCATTCCTTCTGTTCTTGGATCTCTTGGTTCATCCAAAGGACCCGTGGAGGCCGGCCTGGCCCTAACCAGTGGTTCAGCGTGAGCTAACTGGATTATCTGACTACTCGGATCAGATGCCGAAACATTATTATTAACCAAAGCTGACTGAAGCAGTCCGGCCGAGCTATTTACTTATTTTTATTTCCTATGCCATGATGCACTTATAACACCTCTTAGGAGGTTGTAACTCTTTTCCATTGATGAAGAAATAAATAAAGTTTTATTCTTTCTTCTTTTAGCAGCTGCTTCTTTTCGATGTGATTGTGTTTGAGAGTTACTACTCCCATATCATGCTTTTTTTGTCATAGCATATCTCGGCAGCGTTCTTGCTACCTTTCTTTTGCTAAGACCAATGCTCGGTCCTCAGTGGAGAAAACATTTGTCCCTGTTTGGGTCAGAGGTGGACCTGGGCGGTCCTGGGGACTCATGCAGTAAGCATGATCCCGTTTGTAGAACGAAGCAGGTATTTCTTCAGAAAGAGATAGCTCGTATGTCTTTACAGTTGAGTAGAAGGAGGTTGCTTACTTCTACCGAAATATCATAGGACGTCTTAATTGCATCAGAGAGTTTGAGAGATTACTCGTCTAGATCGGAGCTTTAGATAACATTTTAAGAATATGCCATTTGACTTGGTCGAGGTTTCAGATAATCACTCTGTTGTAGCCGAGGCTTCGGAACATCGCTCGGTTGTTGCCGAGGCTTCAGAATACCATTCGGTTGTTGCCGAGGTTTCGGAATATCGCTCGGTTGTTGCCGAGGCTTCAGAATACATTCGGTTGTTGCCGAGGTTTTGGAATATCGCTCGGTTGTTTTACTTGGCCCTGTCAAGGTACGGAGATCGCTTGGTGTTTTACTTGGCCCTGCCAAGATACGGAGATCGCTCGGTGTTACCGAGGATTTTTTGATAGTTTACTTGGTCCTTACTGCAACTGTGGATTCAGGCGCGGTCGGCTAAAGAGGATGGGGGCTACCCAAGCGATAGAGGGGGCGCCTGAAGCCTGTAAATAGGTCACTCTCGAAGAGGGTGAGCTATGTTGCTCAGTGTTGGTCGCTGATGCACTTTTTCCTCTTCCCGGCATTTTTTCGAGGATGCCTAATTCGAGGAAGCCTGGCAGACTTTCAGGACATTTACTTCGAAAAGCTCCGGCAGATCGGAGGGAGTCTAGTCCCGAGAAGGGAGTTCCTTGAGCGCCTCAACGTTATTAATGATCCTCTTCGATAGGGGCGGAACTCTTCGTTTCCCGCGAGCGCCCACTGATGGCGACGCGCGGCGAGTTTTCACGGGTTGAAATTAATGGCTCAAGCGATCGAAATATTCACCAGGAGCGATTTAAATACAGATGAGGAGGATGCCTCTGTTAGTCATCTTTTAGCCAATCTCCCAAGAATTTCTGGGTTCTGAGATGGCTTCTGGAGGTGACGACAATCATTTGAGGTGCCAAGCAGCGGCGCTAATGGCCGTGGGGGGTCCCAGGGGAGCCGCGTTACAGTAACCGTTGATGGGGAGGCCATGGCGTCAATGTTCGCGGATCGTGAGCAGCTTCAGAGGGCGGCCAATAATATCTGGCCATTTCTATGAGGGAGGTCGAGCTCCTTCGTCGTGCCAACAGCCGAACGGAGGGGGAAGTAGCATCCATTCGACGATAGTTCGCTGAGTCAGCTTGGCGTGGAGAGGGCTCGGCGGCTCCCGGAGAAGATGATAAGCCCCAGTGAGGGCTCATGTATCTTTTTCTTTCTTTTTTCCCTTTTTGTGACGAATGAAAAAGAGAATTTTCGCAATTTTTGTGTTTGCTGTTATCTTCGAAACATTTGTTCTTTTCACTCGATTTTGGCCAAAATTTTCAATAAGTGACGCACTTCGGCCTTGGCCGAAGCTTTTAATAAGAAATGGAAATGCACTTCGACTTTGGTCGAGGATTTTAATAAGAAATGAAAATGCACTTCAGCTTTGGCCGAGGCTTTTAATAAGTAACGCACTTCGGCTTTGGTCGAGGCTTTTAATAAGTAATGCACTTCGGCTTTGGCCGAGGCTTTTAATAAGTAACGCACTTCGGCTTTGGTCGAGGCTTTTAATAAGAAATGGAAATGCACTCCACTTTGGCCGACGCTTTTAATAAGAAATGAAATGCACTTCGGCTTTGGCCGAGGCTTTTAATAAGTAACGCACTTCGGCTTTGGCCGAGGCTTTTAATAAGAAATGGAAATGCACTTCGGCTTTTTTAATAAGGCACAGGCTTTTAATAAAAATGGAAATGCACTTCGGCTTTGGCCGAGGCTTTTAATAAGTAATGAAAATGCACTTCGGCTTTGGCCGAGGCTTTTAATAAGAAATGGAAATACACTTCGGCTTTGGCCGAGGCCTTTATTCTTCGGCACCGGCCGGGACTTGTAAGCTGCCCGAATCCGGTCAAAGTTTTCTTCGCTCTTCGGTCCGGCCAGGGCTTGTAAGCTGCCCGAATCCGGACGAATCTTCTTCGTTCTTTGGTCCAGCCGGGGCTTGTAATCTACCTGAATCCGGACGAAGTCTTCTTCGTTCTTTGGTCCGGCCGGGGCTTGTAAGCTGCCCGAATCCGGACGAAGTTTTTTTTACTCTTTGGTCCAGCCGGGGCTTGTAAGCTGCCCGAATCCGGATGAAGTCTTCTTCGTTCTTTGGTCCGGTCAGGGCTTGTAAGCTGCCCAAATCCGGACGAAGCTTTCTTCGTTCTTTGGTCTGGCTGGGGCTTGTAAGCTGCCCGAATCCGGACAAAGTTTTCTTCGTTCTTTGGTCGACCGGGGCTTGTAAGCTGCCTGAATCCAGACGAAGTTTTGGAGATCACTTGGCCCCCAGCCGTACTGGGGGTGCTTGACCATACCGAGTCTTTGTTGAATAGGACTCAGCCCAGCCATGGTGCAGAGATATTGCTACTCAAAGAGATAGCTCGGTCATGCCGAGAATGGGTAAGTAACATCCATTTTTCATTATGACCTTTCGGGGAAAATGATTGCAGCGATCGAGCCATGAATAATAGAGACAGGATGTTAATGCTGTAAATAGGGCGAGTCTATAGAAAGCGTACTCTACTGGTGGTATATACGGAGATTGTCCGAATTCCACATCCTGGAAATAGATTTTTCGCTCAGATCCTGGAGCTTGTAGGTGCCAGGTCCGATGACTTCCGCCACTTGATAGGAGCCTTCCTAGTTCGGAGACAGCTTTCCTTGTTCTAGTGGTTTGGAGACAGATGCTTTTCGGAGGACGAAATCGTCAGTGAGAAGGATTTTCCTTTGACTCTGGAAGCGTGATAGCGAGCCACTCTTTGCTGGTATGCAGCAACCCTGATTCAAGCTTTCTCTCTGATTTCTTCCACCAGGTCGAGATTGGTGTGGAGCTGCTCGTCTTAGCCTCCTCCGAGTAGCTCTCCACTCGCGGAGAAGGAAGCCCTATTTCTATGGGGATGATGGCTTCCGTGCTGAAGGCCATCCGGAATGGGGTCTCGCCAGTGGGGATTCTCTGGATTGTGCGGTAGGTCCATAGGACGTGGTGAAGCTCGTCCACCCATCTGCCCCGGGCTCTGGCAAGCCGAGCCTTGATCCCTTGAAGTAGGGTCCGGTTAGTTACTTCGGCTTCTCCATTGGCTTGCGGATGCCCTACCAACGTAAGGCGTGGCAGATTCCATGCTCCTCGCAGAAACCTTGGAACTTTGGGTTGTTGAACTGCTTGCCATTATCGGTGATAATAGTATGTGGAAGGCCGAAGCGACAAATAATGGATCACCATACGAAGTCCTTGGCCTGAGCTTCGGTTATCTGGGCAACGGCCTCGGCCTTCACCCACTTGGTGAAGTAGTCGATGGCGACAAACAAGAACTTTCTCTGTCCAGTGGCAAGGGGAAAAGGGCCAAGAATATCCATCCCCCACTTAGCAAAGGGCCAAGCGGAGGAAATAGGGACTAAACTGGCGGAGGGGAGCCTCTGGATGTTGGAATGTCTCTGACATAGGTCACAAGCTCGGACGAGGTCGTCAGCATCTTTTTGCATGGTGGGCCAATGATACCCCTGGCGCAGCACCTTGTGGCATAAGGACCGGCTCCCCAGATGGTTGCCATAGATTCCCTCATGTACCTCCCGAAGAGCATAATCAGCTTCAGATGGGCGAAGGCACTTGAGTAGCGGCATGGAAAAGGATCGCTTATACAGCTGGTCATCAATCAGCACATAGTGGGTGGCTTGTAATTTCAGCTTCCTTGCTTCCTTACGATCGGCTGAGAGCGACCCTTCTTTAAGATACTTCAGTATGGGGTCGAACCAGGATGATTCGGCCTCGACCTGCATCACTCGGTCCACCTCCGCGATGCTGGGCTTTTCTAGAATCTCCAGGGGAAACTTCCGCTCGGAATCCATCGATTCTGTGGTTGCTAGCCGAGATAATAGATCGGCTCGTGCATTCTGGGACCTTGGGATCTGAATGACTTCAAATTCAGAAAAGTGGGAAAGTAAGTCCCGCACCTGTTGAAGATATCGAATCATGTTTGGCTCCCGGGCCTCGAACTCGCCCCGCATGTGACCGACTACCAATTGAGAGTCGATAAAGGCATTCAGCTTCTTCACTTTAAGGTCACGGGCGATTTGGAGTCCAGCGAGCAGAGCTTCATATTCGGCTTCATTGTTGGAGGCTGAGAAGGAGAAGTGAACGCGTACTCGAAGGTCGCCCCCTGGGCTGGTGAGGATTAAGCCAGTGCCAAAGCCATTGGCATTAGATGATCCATCGACGTGGAGCAGCCACAGGGTGTCTGATCTCGAATGTCCAGAGGAGTCCGGAGTGGAGCCATCCTCCGTGATGGTACATTCGAGGAGGAAATCAGCTAGAACCTGTGCTTTGATGGCCGGGCGAGGTTGGTATCGGATGTCATGCTCACTTAGCTCGACGGCCCATTTAGCCATTCTTCCTGATGTCTCCGGACAATGGACCATCGCCTTGATGGGTTGGTCGGTTAGGACCATCACAGAATGTGCTTGGAATACAGTCGTAGCCTCTGAACCGACGTTACCAGGGCCAAAACCAACTTCTCGATCCAGAGTATCTTGTCTCGGCATCCCGGAGCAGCTTGCTGACATAATAGATCGCTTTTGGGTCTTGTTCTCTTCTCTGACCAACACCGAGCCAACTGTGCCTTCTAAAACTGCTAAGTACAGAAATAACATTTCCCCCGGATTAGGACTGCTGAGGAGGGGCGGAGAGCTGAGATATCTCTTGAGGTCCTCAAACGATTTCTGACATTTGGGAGACCATTAGAAATTCTTGGCTGATCAAAGAGCTTTAAAGAAAGGAAGGCATCTCTCGACCGACCAAGCCACGAAGTGGTTGAGGGCCGTGATCCTTCCAGTCAGGCGCTGGACCTCTTTGACGGATGCTGGGGTGCCATTTGCCGAAGGGCTTGAATCTTCTGCGGATTGGCCTCAATGCCCCGCTAAGAAACCATGAAGCCCAAAAACTTCCCAGAGTTGACAACGAAGGTGCACTTAGTTGGGTTGAGCTTCATCCGATATTTTTGGAGCATTGCGAAGCTCTCAAAGAGATACTCGATATGCTAGGATGCTTCTTGGCTTTTGACCAGCATGTCGTCAACATATACCTCCATGTTTCGACCGATTTGCTTCTTGAAGACTTTGTTAACCAGCCTTTGGTAGGTAGCACCTGCATTTTTTAGACCAAAAGGCATGACACGATAACAATAAGTACCTCGGTCAGTTATGAAGGCGGTCTTTTCTTTATCCTCGGGCACCATTCGGATTTGGTTGTAGCCCGAATATGCGTCCATAAAGGTCAGCATCTGATGACCTGAAGTAGAATCTACGAGCTGGTCTATTCGAAGGAGAGGGAAGCTGTTCTTTGGGTATGCTTTATTGAGGTCGGTGAAGTCGATGCAGATCCGCCATTTACCGTTCGACTTCTTCACCATGACAACATTTGACAGCCAACTAGGATAATTTACCTCCCGAATGAAATTTGCCTTGATGAGCTTGTCGAACTTCTTCCTCAATTGCCTTCTGTCGCTCGAGAGCGAAGCTCCTTTTCTTCTGCTTCATGGGCTGGGTCATCTCATCCATGTTAAGATGGTGGACGAGAACATCTGGGCTGATTCCAGACATATCAGAAGCGGACCAGGCGAAGACGTCAGCATTCCTTCGAAGAAAGTCAATCAGCTCCAGCTGGGGCTTCCTTTCAGCAGCGACCCGATCCTTATGGTTTGGTCGGCCGAGCTTCGTTTAGCGGTACCTCCTCCAGCTCTTCGGCTGGTTCTCCTCGTTGCTCAGCAAAATCCTCCCGAGCATCCAGTTCATCAACTTCGGGCAGTTTGGACTGAAGGTTGGTATCGAAGCACTGTCGAGCTACAACTTGGTTTCCTCGAACTACTCCCACTCCCCATTCAGTAGGGAACTTCATTGCTAGATGCGGGATGGAGACAGCGGCTCTAAAGGACATTAGGCAGGGTTTCCCAAAGATTGCATTATAGGGCGACCGAAGTTGGTCACCAAAAAATTTGTATGAACAGTGCCAATGCAGGGCTAAGTTCCCGCACGGACCGTCAAGGTCACGACCCCCTCTGGGGTAATAACATCGCCGGTGAACCCCATTAGGGTGGAGTCCACGGCTCGAAGATTCTCCATGAGCAGTTTCATCTTCACAAACACATCAAGATACAAAACATTGACAGAGCTCTCACTATCAATAAGGATTCGTCTACATCATAGTTGTTCAGATTGAGAGATACAACTAACGCATCGTCATGCGGGAACTGTATCTTCTGAAAGTCGTTGTCGGGGAAGGAGAGCTCGTTAGTCCGCGCTTTCTTTGGCGTTGAACCTTCTTCATCATTCCGCCAGCTCGACGGACTACCGACTCCTTGATCACATTGATGTTGCCGACGACCGGAGGATTTGGAGGAGGAGGCTGCTGGGCTCGGGCTGGCGGTTGCCCCTGTTCCTTGGTTCGGGCACTCTCCTGAATTGGTCCAGCCTACCCCGCTGGATGAGCCTCTCAATTTCGTTCTTCAGCTGCCATCACTCCTCGTATCGTGGCCATGGTCCCGGTGGTAGCGGCATATTTGGCGGGGTCTCTCCAGGCCGCATTCCCTCGGAGAGGTGTTCAAGGGAGCTGACGCTCTATCTCTATGAGGATCTGCCCTCGGGGCGGTGAGCGGATGAATCGGTTGAACCGCCTAGGCGGGCTCCAGGTGCGGTTCCTCGGTGGCGGCGAAGGAACCCTTTGGCGGCGAGGTGGGCTCTACTGGCGGGCGGATCGGTGCTTGTCCGAGCCCTTAGACTCCTTCTTCCTTGTCAGCTCGGTGCGGGCAGCCCTCCGCGATTCCTCGACTCTGCGTACTTGTCCGCCAGGGCCATCATATCGAGAGGTTCGGAGGGTAACTGACCTCCAACGCCAGGTAAAAGTCTCTCTCCTTCAACACTCCACCTGCTAGGACGGACATGGCCACCTCATGATTAAGGTGGTCCACTTCCAGCATGGCCGTATTGAAACGGCCGAGATATTTCTTCAAGGACTCCCCCTCTCTCTGCTTAACCTCAGAGAGGGAGTCAGATCTCTGCCGGTGACGATGGCTGCTGACGAACTGGCTGATGAAGAGGCGCTCAGCTCATCAAATGAACCAACAGAACCTGGTTTCAAGGCATTAAACCAGGTTCGGGTGGACCCCCTGAGGGTGGACGGGAAGGCGCGGCAGAGGATCACATCTGATGCCCGTGGAACATCATGATCGATCGGAAGCTGCTGAGGTGGTCGTCGGGATCGGAGGATCCATATAAGGATTGATGACGTGGGAGGGAATCACTTCCTCCATGATCTCCTTGGAGAAGGGAATGCCCTGCTCCGCTTTATGCTGGAGCGGATGGCCTGCTTGGCAGCGTCTAACTCCTGACGCATCTCCCGGAGTTATCGGCGGATCTCCTCAGGCATAGCAGGAGGAGCTGGGCGAGGAGAGAAATGAGACGGTGTGAGTCGTGACGAGAGATCACCGAAGAGAGGGATCAGGGCCCGCCGAGATCGGGGAAGATCCTTGTCGTAGACCCCTTGGGGGCTGGCTCGGCTTCCTTAGGGTGACGAGGGGGTCTGCAACCCCATACAGGCCGAAGAAGAGACCGCTGGATGAGCGGGGCCGCATTCTCCTCATGAAGGTACGAAGTAGGTGCAGCTGGATGGGGAGCTTCAAAGCGCCCCTGGATCAGGTGGGCCAGAGCTTGGACCTGCTGACCAGCGAGGCAAACTGGTCCTAGGTCACTGGGGCCGCTGGTGGTGATGGAGTCTCAACTGGCAGTGGCGGAGGTGCTATACTGCTCACCAGATCAGGTCTTTGGGAGGCGATCTGATCCCGGGCTTCGGAAGTAGCCTTTCTTCGATTGGCCATGGGAGTTCTCTTTCAGATCGAGATCCTTATCTCCTGGATTACAAGTTTGTGGGACTTGAGGGCCCTTCCTTTAGCACCAATTTGTTGCTGCTGAAATCTGTCCTCCGACTCGGGCACGATCGGGCTTCAGGATGGGCTCCCTCCTGGGCAGACCTACAAAATAGTCCTCACGCGAGAGGCGTTGGGAGTGGCCCTCCGCGGAAGACCCTCAATGCTCAAGTTAGCGGGGATCAGCAATCAACAAATGTGAGGAGAAGGCTCTCGCTGAAGAGTCTCTCCAGGATTGCCTTTGGAGAGCTCTGAGTAGCATTAATGGCGGAAAGGGGTGAGCAGGTAGAAGGAGAGTGGGCCAGTAAGCAAGTGCGCATACCTGAGAAGTCGGAAGACGGTTCTATTTATAGAGGATCACCTGATTCCTTGGGGGCGTCGTGGGTCCGAAAGTCGTTAGGATTCGAATCTAGTTTGTTATGAGGTCAGTAAGATTCGTATCTTGTTAGTTAGAGGATCGACGGCTAGGAGAGCTGGTTGATGTCTTGAGATTCGGAGACGGTGTAGGCTCTAGGGTTCTAGGCCACTCTCGGGTATGATTTTTGTCTAAACTCTCCCGCAGCGGATTCCGCAGAGGTGCTTGAGTGCCTGGGTCTGATCGGAGCACGATGAATAGGAATAGTTCGGCGGAGGCCGAGAGACAGGGATAGCTTGGCTGAGGCCGAGAAATGTCAATAGCTCGGCTGAGGCCGAGAAATGTCAATAGCTCGGCTGAGGACAAGAGACAGGGATAGCTCGACTGAGGCCGAGAAATGTCATAGCTCGGCTGGAGCCGAGAGATAGGGATAGCTCGGCTGAGGCTGAGAAATGTCAATAGCTGATGTCAATAGTTCAGCTGAGGCCAAGAGATAGTGATCTAAGCCTTGGGAATCCTTGGCTCGCCGAAGGGTTAAAGCACCTCGACCCACTGAGGCTGATTCATCTCTAACAAGTATTGCACAACAAGTGAGAGTCAAGACTAATCCTAACCCCTTGCATGATTATTAATGCAACGGTGATTTTACCCCTCAACATACATGTTCCTTGTCAACCAATTAAATCTAATGTAAACTAGGTTTTGAAGATATCTATCTACATGTTGCTCATTATCATTTTATATTTAACGAATACAAAACTTGGTGATCGCTTTATACATGCTTATGATGGTCCGTGTTTGAATTTTTTCTAATCAAAGTTGACCCAAAAAGTCCAATGGATCAATGAAATAAACACTGAACCTAATCTGATGCAAATATGAATTGGATTAAATTTGAGTTTAAATTCTTGACTCGAGTCAAGCATCCAATGGATTTGGAGTGCACCAGTTCCTCATCCATCTTGACCCGTCTATCAGCTGCATGTGGCTGTGTACAGGAATGAGTCCATCATGACACACCATGAATGCAGTATACAACATACATGCTTGGTTTGTTACTTGGAGTGATTTAATGAGCATATGAAAGTATCCTGCCAATTATGCGTCCTCACAACAGTAGCGTCTGCCTTTGTTGTGAAGATGGCCTGGTATGAAGTTGCTCCATTGTTCTTTCAGTCTCTGAAAATAAGGAGCACTCTCTTCTCACTTACCATATAGCTTCAGTAGCTTTTTTTTTTTTTTTGGTCGGGGGTTGTCCACTCTGAAAGAAACTTAAAATCTAAATATCAAGAATCTTAACTAAGATATCAACACAGATGAAAATCAGAATCGTCATTCAATCCCCCTAAAGAATAAGAATGCTACCTGCACGCAGTGGCAACAAAATACACTGAAAAAAGTCAGTCCCATATGCTCCCATTGAAGCATCGGATATACATCAAAGAATACACATACTGCTGACAATTGCTGCACAAACACAAGGCAATAATTAAGTTTCCGCCTAAACAACTCCAACTGGTCAATATTTGGATGCAGATGAACCTTGAGCGTAGATCATCTCAACAGTAAAGAGAGCTGGTTGCATCACTCAGCCACGAGAGAATCAATTAAAGCTTTGTGATAACAGCGGACGGAATCCCAATAGGATCATTCAAAATTGAGTGGAAAAAACATGCACTTCTGGATATGATCATAAGAGCATGCAAAGCAAAATAAGAACGGTCAGAGTTTGAAATACCAGCTCACATCATTCTTTCAGAATGTCAGATTACATTAGCCTGACAAACACATTAGCCTATGAGATTCAACCCACGATCACAGGAGACGTGGACCCCAACCATCAAACATTGGAGTCATCAGCATTTGAGAGCATCATCATGACCACGTCCATGATCCAACATTGGTATGACCACGACTGCATCAAACCAACAATAAAGCCTCAATGTTGTGTAGAAACAAATAGCTCCTTTTTTTCCAACTGAATCTCAGAATACCCAACCAGGACAATCTCTGAAACTAAAATATTCAATAATCCTCACTGCTTCAAGGAAACAGTCAGGTTGCCAGTTCCACCATTATTAAGGTCACCATCAAGGTGGAAAAGCCACATGATCCCTATTTTTCACATGGAAAGCAATGGGGATTAGGACCTTGTATCTGTCCTGACAGAATCTACAGCTAGGATGCTTGCATATGAACTAACCAGTTTTGACTGGTATTGTCACTTATCCCCCTTTCTGCCTAGAATGCTTGCATGTTAACTAAACAGATTGACCGGCATTGTCACATGTCCCCCTTCCACCTTATCATCTGATACAACCATTGAATTCTCCCCGTGATCTGGAACTGAGACATCAGTCTGGCCAATGGTTCCACCATCCGTACTAGCAACCACGCAATTTGCTGGATTAAAAACTGTCTGATTAGAAAAATCAGAAAGTATCTTTTCTTCAGAGCATATTGCACTAGCAGCAACCACTTGATTGCTCGAATCACCAGCAATTTGCTCAGCCGACCAAGGATTGGCATTTCCAGAATCAACAGGAACAGCAGCTTGTGCAGAAATATTTGAACATCCAACCAGGCCACCATCCATCACTTGGTCACCTGAATCTACCACCATATTCTCCAAGCCAGTAGAATATGAACTGGTTGCCTGATCGTGGAAACCAGTTATCTTAACTGCTGTGCCAGAGAATGCAGATGAATTGATCGTTTGTTGAGGTATATTAGGTGTGCCAGCAACCTGACTATCTGAATAAACAACTGTTGTTTCCTGCATGTCACCTATTTGAACTGTTGCAGGTGCATTAATCATATTGCCAACCATCTGTTTTTCTTCATTAACAAGACCAGACACACCACCCGATGATTCAACATTCCTGTCAACAACAGGGATCTGCTCTTTCCCATCATTGAGACCCTCTTGAATAGCACTTGCACTTTGGGTGGTCTGACCTTCAAAAGCATCTTCTCCCTCAGACAAACCTTCTGCATGCAACTGGCTACATGGTCCCGGAGGGATAGGTTCTTCGCACAAAGGGACACTTTCAGTATGGTCTGCATTTGGAAGATCAGTTTGATTCAATCCTGAATCCAGACTACAAACATCAACAGACTGAATAGCATCCACATGAAGGTCCTTTTCTGCTGATTCTTCATCCAGAACACTATTCTTTGCTGTGGCTTCTTCCTCAAGGGCACGGTTCCTTGCTGCAATTTCTTCCTCAAGTGCACGGTTCCTTGCCGCAATTTCTTCCTCAAGTGCACGATTCTTTGCAGCAATTTCTTCCTGTATCCTTAATTGTACTTTGTGTTCTTCCAGTAGCCTTTGAATTCTATCGTACTCAGTTAAAAGATCCCCATAACGTTGCTGCAGGCTCTGCTCAAGAACTTTCTGCTTGTTGACCTCTTCAAATATGCTACTAATTCTGTATGAAGCTGCTAAGTTCTCTTGCTTTTGTAAAGCTTGGAAGCATTCAAGTTCTGTAGCAGCTGTGTCCATTTGCTTATAGGTGGCCTCTATCTGTGACCATAATTTTCCAGCCCTTGTCTGCTCATTCAAATAAGAACCCAGTTAAAGGCCCACAAACAAAGAAAACAATAACAATGAGAAAGCAAAAGATCAACTATGAAGAGGGTGGAAAAGAGCAACTAATCAGCAACAGAGAAATTTGAAGACCACAAATCTGGTTCAAGAGCTAGCAGCTTTCAAAAATCAGTACTCAATAAACTTCATTATCCAAGTAATATTTGTTTCAAAACTTAAATGGATTTTAACTTGATAAATAAAGATCACCAATATAGAAAAACAGGAAAAAGATAATCAAATTGTAATTCCGGTAGGGGAAAACAGGGAGAAAAAGAAATGACAAAACACCCAGTACGATCTTAACATACCTGGTATCCCTGTGTGAGAAGTTTAACCTTCTGTTCAAGTCGTGTTGCCTTTTTGGCTTCATCATCCATTCTCTTCTTCATGGTTTCAAATTCATTTTGTAAAGCAGCAAGTTTTTCACTATTGCCAGCAACACTACCAAGACCATAACCATTACGAGCAGGGAAGTACATAAGATCTTCCTCACATGCATCACGTGCTTTGACAAAATCATCAAAAGCTTCATTCTCATGCCCCATGGCCACCCGAAGAAACTCAACCTCTTCCTTGATCAAAGAATCAGCCTGCAAAGGAAAACAGGCTACATTAACATTTTTCAATGACAACAACAACAAAAAACCTTAATCCCAAAATAGTTGGAGTCAACCACAAAATCTTTTTGCTCCATTCTGCATGGTTTTTCAATGACAACAAGGCTACCAACATATATAAAACAGGCAGTACAGTCATAAAGTACAGGTAATGAGACTATAAGCTATAATTTGTTCTCCATTTATGTTTGATGTGAGCACTGGAAAAAAATGCAAACGAAAAAAGGCATGTAGAGGCACCATACAATATATTCAAATAAGTGCAGTAACAAAAAGAAAAAAAGAAAAAGAAAAAGAAAAATAGTGCTGAACTGCAACCAGGGATTATAGTATATTGTGCTGTAATTGAGATTCTCAAATGAAAGAAGAAATGTTATAAAGAGAATTTTTAATTGTAACCCATGTAAGCTATAAAGATCAATTGAAATCTACAATAATGGAATCCTTGAAAGAGGTTTGAAAAAAGATACAAAGAATGCAATCACAAAACAGTGTTCCATGACTACATGCAATTAACCACTCCCAAAGTAGAATATGCAAGTCATTTGCTCACGAATGCAAGGGACTACCATCCATCTACTCCAAATTCTAGGGCAAATCTTCAGTTTGTAACATGCAAGACTAGCAACTGTTTATAACACCAAACATGTCATTTCAACTAAAAATTTACAAAACTAGATAATAATTTTCAGTTGTTAAAAAAACTAGGCTTTCAAACTAACAGTCAGCAAACATTTTTGATGGGTAATCTTTTTCTTGCTTTGAACCACCAAAACTCTAAGAACTATGCGTGCAATGATAGTTTTGTTATCAAACTAAAAGCCCATCCATTTAGAAAAAAATCTTCAAATTATATGCACATGATCCATATGAAGACAATTTCAACAGTACCGCATGTGTCATTCAATATTATCTTTTTCCTTTTCCTTCCACCTGTGAATCATTTCCATCCTGTTCAATTTATGTCATCTTCCTTCTAGGCGCTTCCCATGGGTCAGAAATATTTTGGCCATGAATGATTTACTAGGTGATCGCCATGGCTAAGAAAGGTGTCATACAAGTTCTGGTCAATCCTATGCAACTAGCTACCATCAGATCCTCCCATGCCCTGCCCCACTTATGGGACCTCCGGTCGAAGGCAAGATAGTAAGCTTCCCACGATCCTGTAATGAGTTCCAGATGTGCCATCATTCCAAGGGGCATTAAATCAAAGGATTCTTTTGTTATATATTTAAAAGAAAGTGAAGCATGTTTTACAAGCAGTCAGCCAACAAAGTGTTGCTGTTCGTTTCAGATTCTTCCCAGGAGATGAAAAAACTGATTACGCAAAAGAATGAAACTTTATCATATAACATTATGCCAGAGGTTTGGACTTTACAGCAAGGTTTTAAATCTCACAGGACGAGAAAAACTAAAACTAAGTTTTAAAATTTGGTTCTATGTCACTCAAATCCTAAAAGAAATCCAAATACCTTTCTCAATATTTAGAAGAACCAAGTGCAACAACTTGAGGGAACCCATGAAGATACAATTTCTAGGCTCTGTCTGGTGACAGTAAAAACACAAGTGTATACACATAAGGATTAAACCATCCAAACTTCAGTCATGACTAGATTTTATGGAACAAATGTATAAATGTAAGGATTAATTATGCAGGAAACAAACCCATATATAAATATCACTGGATGCACATCAATGTGTGTAAATGAGGCACACAACAACTCTGCTGATGTAGAAGTATTAAGATATTGTGGAGATCAAAGCCACAAAATGTTGAACAGAAAACACATTCATTTCAGTGAATCCATCTATAAAATACTTCCATCAAAAACAAAAATTCTTATAGACAGTAATCATAATCCTGTTCTAAGGCAGAAACAAGTGTGGAAATTACATGAGTACTTATAAAAACAAAAGTGCACATAACAGAACAAGATCATATAAACAAGGTAATTCTTCAAAGATGACAAAACTTCATCAATGAGTTTACCGAAGATACCATACTCAACTCAACTCATCTAAGCCTTTTCCCAACTACAAGGGGTCGGCTCCATGAATCTGCTTCCTCCACTCTGCTTTATTCAAGATCAAGTCGACATTCAAGTTACAAATAGTTATATCTTTTTTAATTATTTCTGTCCATGTTAGTTTAGGTCTACCTCTATCTCTATCCTTACCATTGATTGGTAAAAGATCATTCTTTCTAACCGGAGCATCTAAAGGTCTATGTTGTATATGTCCAAACCACCGTAATCGATTTTCTCTTATTTTATCTTCAATTAGGGTTATTCCTATCATTTCTCTTAGATGTTTATTTCTAATTCTATCTTTTAAAGTTTTACCACATTTACCGAAGATACCATCTATGATGTAAATAGAGATTTTGATAGCATACTGCAGTATAAGATCATTGGTTATTTATAGCTGTGTAGAATATGATCAAATGATCGATTCTTACATGTTATACATAACTGTACTAGTCTATACTGATGATTTTTTTTGCATTTAAGGAGTTCTGTCTCAAATTTCAGTGCATCACAGAACTGTTAATTAACCCAGATTCCACCACTAATTGCAATGTCTTCCATACATAGTTCACATATTACTAACCTCAATGTTGTAATGAATCATCATAAACTATTCAAGCATGTTTTATTGGCTCCACTTATCTAAGCACAATCATTACAACCAACTCCGAATGATTTGCCAGAAATAGATGATCTAGACCTTACATGTGTTCAGATATAATATGAGTTGACTAGTTACATTAACAAAGCACCTCCTAAAAGGATTCTTCAGGTGGCTAACTCAATGTCAAATGCCCTTCATAACAGCTATGTGTCAGAACACCAACATGGCTAAATCAACAACAAGAAGAATAGGAATCTGCTGTGCCAGAACTTCTACATGCGTCCGGTCCTATGAGATAATTCATACCCATTAAGTTAAAGGACTTTTAGACTTCCTCATTCCTTTTGTCTTAAAATAAGAGTTTTTTTCTATAACACCCAAATGTGAAATAGCGCAATCAGTGGTTATCTAAATTTCCAAAATTCTCACCAGAACTGAATTCTAAAACCAACAAAATAATAGGAAAAATGACAAAAGGAGGATTTAAAACTCTTGAATCCTTGAACTAGAGCTTAATTCTAACCATGTTCAGTTTGCATAAGAAATGGAATCTCAACAATGCCTGAAACTCAGATATTAAGAAAGAAATTTAGGATCGTTTGACATTATTCCATTAAAATTTGTTTCACAAAATCTCTAAGAAAGATGGTTCCTTTTGCAATATTAGGATTGGCTGCAAAAATTGGCAAAGAAACACTATTAAGATTAGGAGTTCTTGTAATCAAATGCAGAGACACCTTGGGTGATGCTGGATACAACAACTAGATGTTTGGCAATGCTGGATGCAACAATAAATGATTGTGGAGAAAGACTTGGATGAGACCAAAAACAACACAAGCAAGGCTACAAAAGCATGCCTCATCCCTTAATTGGCATATGTATTTTGTCTTGATTCTTGAAAGATTTCGAGCTTGCCCAAAATCAGTAGTCATGTTGAAGTGAACAGATCAAAAGTAGTTATCTAAAAAAGAAAAGAACGTCTTCTCTTCTTTTATTTTCTTCTTTTCTTTTAAATTTGTATAATAATTATATTTTCCTTAATACTTTATATCTTCAATCACTAACATCTTATGATGGCCCAGAAATAATCCAAGGCGAGCCTTCAATGCATGCATAACAAATTTCTTTGTATTTAGGTCTCACTGTTAAGACATAATAATTTTCTTAATATACTCATTTACATATCTATTTTAACCATACCTAGGTGTTCTATGCCTCAAAAGATAATGGAATAAGGGTAGATATCTAACGATCTGAATACACTACCTTCCTGTTATAATTTTAATTCCTTAAATTCTCGATAATTAAAATAACACCTAAAGAAAGTCAAATAATAAAAACATCATAGTATGTGTACCAGTATGTACTGCCTCATAATGGGCATACCATACTGGTACAAAACCCAGGTGAATAAAGTCACATAGTGAGCATGCTAACACTATATAATTGTGGTACCTCTGGTATCAAGACAGCAATCTTGACAACAATAGATACTTGCTTTTGATAATTTTTTTTTTTAACTCTCCCTCAAGAACAAATACTAGAATAACCTGTTTACTTTCCCACACGTTAAATTAGCTTTTCATAAATAAGATTCAGAAGTATCAATTCCCTACAAGAAATATAGTAGATTGACTTATGTGCAGCATATTATCCATATTCCTCTCTTTCTTTCCAGTAAATAAATCCAAAAAGGATTTCACACAATTTAAATTGACTAGAAAACTGAACAATGGTTTGTTGATTAGGAAATGCAGAATCAAAGAGCACATATTAGTAGAAGATGAATGCAGAATAAGGATACCCAGAAACAACAACGCATAATGATGACAGAATGAAAATATCCAGAAAAAAAACTATACATAATAAAAACATAAAGAAGCAAACCTCTTTCAGTTCATCCTCTTCAAAATCTTCAATTTCAGGCACAGGTTTAGCTTTTCCATTTGCCATGCGCTTGGTCCCTTTCTTTTTTTCCTTCTCTTGTTTTCCATCAATTGGATATTTAGCATTATCATGTTCTAGTAATGCAAGAAGCTCCTTATTTATCATTTCATCAGCCTGCTCAAACAAAGTAGGGGGAACAAAAGAGCTCTTATCTTCATCACCCCTCATCAAAGAATTCTTAATAAGTTCAATTGAAGCAGCAGGTGGCCTAGGAAGCTCCCTCTGAAGCACTTTGGATCTCTTCCTCAGTAAGGCCTCCTGCCTTGCTTGTTCCTGTGCCTTCTCTCTAGCTATTCTATCAGACATATCCTCTTCTATCTTTTCCTCAGTTTCCTCCTTTTCATCTGGAATTGGTTGAATAACTATCTGATACTCATTCTTAGGCTGTGGAAGGTTAGTTAAACCAGAACGCAAGGTTTTTCTCAACTCAGCTTGCCTGCGGAGTTCAAGTTTAGCATTTTCCTGCATTTCCATATCTTCATTTATGTGAAGCTCGTCACGGAAAGGAGTCCCTTTAGGTGTTGCACCAAAAGAATATGCATCTCTTGAAGGAGTCATTCCAATTCTAGGGGTAAGTCCTGTAGCACCAGGAGTTGCCAAAGGAGTTGCCAAAGGAGTTGCCATTGGATTTGGAGTCAGTATTTCCCTTTTCCTTGGAGTAACACCTGAAAAATCTGATGGGTGCAACTCAGGATTCTCCCCACCCAAAAGAGGTGTCTGTGACTCTCTTAATCGTGCCAGATTTTCAGCTTCCATCATAACAGCATCACCTTTCCCAGCTGGAGTGCGCTGTGGGGTTCGCAAGGGTGTCATTCCTTGTCTTGGAGTCTGAGAGTAATTTGCTAGAAGAGCACGCGTAGCACCACTTCCTTCAGTAAATTCCTCATTTGCTAAGACAAGATCACTTGCATAGCCCATCTTTGCTATCTCCTCCAATTCTTGATCTGAAATCTGAGGAGCTGGAAGCATTAGCTTTGACCTCTTCCTAACAGCTTCTGGGTCATTGAGTTTGTTTGCTTGCAGAATTGCAGCAGGGGCATCTTGCCTTTGTGCAATTTTGTTCCTTGCAATGTCTTGCTTTCTTAATTGGGCCTCTACATCAACCCTCCTCTTTCCTTCCAGTTCCTCAATGGTTGTCGGAAATTTAGGCTGCTCCACAAGCCTCTCCTCCCCTGAAACATCATAAAACCCTGGTGGAGGTATTTTCTCAAAAGGTATTTCTGCATTATAATCAATTCCTTTCCTCTTCCTCTTCCTCTTCCTTGTATCAATGCCAGCTGCCTTCAACTCTCTCCTCTTCTGCAAGGAAGCAAGCCTCCTTGCTTCCTCAAGCTGTTTCTCCCTCGCCTTCCTCTTTGCCTTCTTGCCCCTGGTGTTGGCCAACCGAGCCCGTGCTTCCGAAAGCATTTCCTTTTCATCTTCATCCATATCAACAGGATCAGGACGTGCAGGTTTAGACTCAGGATTGGGGTCGATCTCTCCAGGACGCAACTTTCGTGGGTCATCACTTGGTTCATAGTTCTCATCCTTGGCACAGGCTGCATCAAGAAGCTTCTCATAGCGCTCAAGGCACTGAGATGGCGTCCGGCCAACGATTGGTGCAATTGTTCTCCATTGAGTAGGCATAAGTTTAGCAAGATGAAGCAACTTCTCATCCTCTTCCCTGGTCCACTCAGTCTGCAACAACCAACCAACCGCATTGGAATCAACATATTAGTAGATTCTGAACACAAGGGCAGCAGCACAGCAGATTACATACCTCTACAACTTTTAAAATCCAATATAATATAATCAAAGCAATGAGACTTCGATAAACCGAAAATAATGATTCTACAACTCATAAAGATCACTTCTCTTTCTCTCTAGTATTCCATTCTGAACGCAATGAAATATTCTGACAAATAACTCTTTAGGTCATCAATCTAAAGAAACAAAGGCATCACCCTTCTTTCTCCCAATGATTACTAAAGCGCCATTCTAGTCCGAAAACAAATATTTTTTTTAAAAAAAAAAAAAAGCCCAAGAGATCGAAGGATAGAGAACAAGGAGCCATGGGTACCTTCTTGATGGATGGATCGAGCCACTCGTACCACCGCGCCTTGCACTGCTTCGCCGACTTGCGAACAAGGAGCGAGGAGATTCGAGCCCACTGATTCTTCCCATATTTCATCACCGCAGCTTTAAGGATCTCATCCTCGGTGTTCTTCCACACGCCTCCTTTGATCATAATCCTCATCTTGCCCCTTTTTTCTCACCTCCGCCTCGTCTGGGGTTTCAGGCGATCTCTAGGGATCTTCTTCGATACCTCTAGGGCTTCGAATCCGGGCAAGAGAGAGAGTAAAAGACTCTGCTGCTCGTTTTCGAGGTCGCTCTCGCCGGTCTTCTTCGGATTCTTCTAGGGTTTGGAAGGCGATGAGCTGATATGGAGATATTGTATATCCCGCGCAGAGGTCCGCCGGCGTTTCAGGCGAGCGGTCCGCCGGCGTCAGAGAGTTAACAGAGAGTGAAGCCCCACGAAGAGCCGGGGGTGGAACGCGAAGTGAGTGGATGCGGTGGAGGAATGGGAGGGAGACGAAGAATTAGGGTTTTCCACGCCAACCCTCCCTTTATTTTCCTTGGGCCGCTTTGATGTATGGAAGGCACATCATGGCTAGGTTACCATATACTTTTGATCCTCCAATTTTTACTTAAATTAATTTAATTTTTTAATTATTTTATTTATTATAATTTCATTTTTTTTATATTTAATTAAAATCAATAGAATAATTGATATAATATTTATAAATCAATTTATATATCCTTTTCAAAGGTTTATATTAGTATTCTATCAATTTTATATGATTAAAAATATAATTTTTAAAATATAAAATATTAAATAAAGAATTAAAATAAAATTTAAGCAAAAGTTTAAGAATTAAAAAGTATATTTTTGTGTAATAATACTTGTAAAATGCAAGCATTGATACAAGTATAATGTTATGTAATTAATTTAAATTAAATATAAAAATCTAGTTAAATATCATCATTCAATTGTTTGCAAAACGTGATTAATATATGCAAATACCTTCTGAATGTCATTTTATATCCTCCATCCAGAGTTGCACTACATTATCCGCCTTTTATTCTGGTGACTTAAATAATAAAATAATATATCTTTAATTACTAATTTGTTAATTTTATTATGCTAATTTTTTGTCTTTTTCTAAAGATTAAATGCAACTAAACTTTGTTATTTAAGATATTTAATATTTTTCAATACTTAAATAACTTTTTTACAATTAGTTGAATCAATGATTTGCTAGAAAATCTATCCATCAAAGATAATTAGCTCTTGGATATAAGGCCATCATGTTATTGTTACGCATAACATTATAAATATTATTAGCTATAGTATTATGTCAGCTATAAGATAATGCTACAATCAAGAATCTCCATACTTCAACCAAATTCCAAGAAATAAAGTTATCAACTTACTATACCACCACATTATGCTATAATATCATGTAATACATATATAAAATAAATAACTGCAGCAAAATCTAGTGTTATATATTCACTAGATAGAAAAAAAGAAAATATAAAACATGATTATGTCTTTAGAAAGTAAAATATCTTCATATTTTTAAAAAATAATTGGCACAATACATGAATATGATCATATAAAGATACTAAGCAATGAACTTTGGTAAGAATAAATAATTTTATTAAAAATTTATTTATTGAACATGCCCTTATTTCAAATTCTCTTTAAATGATATCAAAGTATTTGATAAAAATTTTGAAATGGCTCTAACCTCTTTCAATAGCTGAAAAAAAAAAAATCCATGAGCATAAGGTTCCAATGTAAAGCTTTAAGACAAAAGCTTCACTTGAAAAAGTATATTTATCTTTTCTTAAATAATAAATATAATATAATATAGTACAATACATTACATTACATTATATTATTATATAATAATGCTATAATATTATTATTTTTAAATAATATTAAAAATATTATATTATTGTTATAAAAAATAATTTATTTTACTAAGTAGATTAAAATCAAATAAATGATTTACAAATAATGAAACGGTAAAACAATGATGCTATATCATGTTAAAAGCACTTTTCATTTTTTTTTTTTTGTTAAAAAAAAAAAGGGGAGGAAGACTTTTTTTTTTTTTTTTTTTTTTTGAAAACAAATGGACGATCACACAAGTCGAGCATGAGTGAGTCAGCCCAGTTAGATCAGAATATAAAATTTGCTGCAAAGGAACAAGATAAGAGTCACCCGGAAACAAGATCCAAGAGCTAGAAAGTCGAGCCACAAAAGCAACAACCCAAGGAAAGGAAGACTTTGTCGATCCAAAGTCGAGTTGATTAATCTGATCTCACTTAAATGCTAGTAATCAGAACAAAAAAAATTAGATAAATCTTAGTTCTTTCAATATTCATATTTCAGACTTTAAGAATTAATTCTAGAATTATTTGAGTCAAACCAAACGGAAGCGTTATTCCTCGAACGGCGACGTGTTAATGGCGTGGAAAAGGCCCGAACGCTGGGCTACCGTTGAGCGGTACTTTTCGTTCTAATCATCAAAGGAGCATTAAAATTTTAACTTTTGTACAAATATACTTATTAAATAATAAATATTATTTTATCAAAACTTTTGCTAGTAAAAGGCCTGCTTTTTTTTTTTTTTGGGTACAAAAAAGGCCTGCTTTTCAAAGTTGAATGGATTAAAAAAACTCTGGTATTTGTGACACTAAACTGCACTACAACTCGGGCATTAGAGAAGTCTTTTAAGTTTTAACCTCGAGGTGGAGAACCACATTAGTTATCTTGAGCCGCCGGCACACGGCATACCCACCGCCACCAGAACGGAAGCGAAGCATAAAAAAATGGCACCTTTTTTTCGCTTTTGGTTAATCCGCTTCGCTTGCCTTCCAAGCCTTCTTCCAGTCTTCTTCTGCGCCTCTTCTCTTCGCTTCTCCGTTGCTTCGTCTTCTCCATCCTCCCACCGGCCGCCGGAGGAGGCTTCGCGATGGAGGCGGTTTCGGAGGTGAGCTCGGTTGAGGGGTCGCCGCTGTCGCGGCGGTGCCAGAAGATGCTGAAGAGGAGGCGGAAGCTCCCTGTTTGGGACCAGCGGGAGAAGTTCCTCGGCACCCTCGCCAAACATCAGATCGTTGTCGTCGCCGCGCCGCCGGGATCCGGAAAGTCCACTCAGGTCCTCTAGGCTCCCCTTCTCCCCATCTCTTTTCCTTCAAAACCCGAGCTTGGTGACTATTTACCTCTGGAATCGGTCTGATGTTAATTTCCAGCAGTTTTAAGCAGAAACAAGCAATAACAATCTGAAGTTGATTCTAATATGAATATCTTGTAGTTTTGAACCCATGCATGTCGTCAATTCGGTGATTTAATTAGAAAAAATAAAATAAAATTATTGGCAGATTAGAGTTGGTTTTCTCGCATCTTGTCTTTTAAACTCTAAGTTGATTAAAATTCTGATCATTATGAAAGATTGGACGTCTACTGTTGTCTTACTTCTCTTATTTTAGTTTCTTAAATGTACCTCTGTGTAGATATTGTGGTTTCACTAGGAAACAAGCTATAAAGATGCTATCTTGGATTTATTTTCACTAGGAAACAAGCTATAAAGATGCTATCTTGGATTTATTCCTGAAAACCTAGTTTTGCTGTCGACAAAAGAATCATTCTTTCACAATTTGTCAAAGGATGGGCCAGAGGAGGTTATGTACTTTTGAACCTAGTAGGTTAGAGGAACAAAGTAGAAAATAATGATAAAGCTGCTAGCTTGGTGCAGAAGCGTGGTTAGAAGTTAACTTGACAATATAAGAAAAGCTAAGATTTCGATTTGGATTTTGGACAGATCCCTCAATTTGTCGTCGAGGCAGGTTATGCCAGTAATGGGAAGCAGATTGCTTGTACCCAACCTCGCAGGCTGGTAGCCATGGCCCTGTGTCGTCGAGTAGCTCAAGAGATGAACGTGAATTTAGGAGAGAAAGTCGGTTACTCTGTGCAGTTTGAAGACTTCTGCGGTCCAAACACCGTTTTAAGGTAAGTTTGTGAGAGTGGCAACCAAACACCCATGGTTCAGTTCTGCTTCAGTCCATGTTGTTACTGTCTGTTGCATTAATGGGTTGAAATGTGGGCTGTTATTAGGTACCTGACAGATGGTGTGCTTCTAAGACAAGCACTGTTTGATCGGCTTTTAGAAATGTATGGTGTGATAATTCTTGATGAGGCACACCTTAGGACGTTGGCTACAGATGTTCTTCTTGCTTACCTTAAAAAGCTCTTGGCAACAAATGCTCGACCTGACCTTAAGCTTGTTATTATGTGTACACAGTTTGAAGCCAAGAAGTTCCGGGATTATTTTAAGGGTGCACGGATCGTGCAACCGTGTGCCATGCTTAATCCTGTGGAGATCAATTATATCGAGGATATAGTGAGGGATTTTGCGGAGGCAGCAATGGAGAGAGTTACACAGATTCTTGAGTCTGAAACAGATGGCGATGTAATTGTTTTTCTTACTGGGGTAGAGGAGATAGAAACTTTCTGCTGGAGGCTAGAAAAAGTAGTTGCAAACTTAGGAGATAAAATTGGGCCTGTTAGGGTCCTTCCTCTCCATTCCACAGTGCCAGTTGATGTGCAGAAGATGATTTTTAAGGGTGCTCTTCCTCCAACAAGAAAAGGTGGTCCTGCTGGACGGAAAGTTGTGGTATCAACCGACATTGCAGAATCATCATTAGCAATTGATGGCATTGTCTACGTTGTTGATTGTGGGTATACAAAACAGAAGGTTTACAATGCACGATTGCATGTCGAGTCCTTACTGATTTTGCCGATATCAAGGGCAAGTGCACAACGGAGAGCAGGATGTGCAAGAAGGTCAGCCTCTGGGAAATGCTTTCGGCTTTATTCACAGAAGTTTTTTGAAGCTGCTCAGCTGCAAGTCTTCCCAGAGATTCTCCGAGCAAATCTTGCAAGTACCATCCTTCAGTTAAAGAAACTAGGAATTGATGATTTGCTTCATCTTGAGCTTATGGATCCTCCTCCTGCTGAAACAATCATGCGAGCCATTGAGACATTGAAATACTTAGGTGCTTTAGATGAGGAGGGGTGCCTGACCAACATTGGGAAGCTTATGAGTGAGTTTCCTTTGGATCCTCAGATGTCAAGGATGATTGTTCGTAGCCCACAATTCTGCTGCTCCAATGAGATTCTCTCTATTGCCTCTATGTTATCTGGTACGCAAACCTATAATTGTTTTCTTTCTCTGAACTTAGATCCCTCATGTCTTCTCTTTATGGTCGCCAAGTTACGGGTGAAAAAGGGGTTTAATATTTTTTTTTCCTCATGAACTTATGGGTATGTTTTGATATAGCATGCTTGTTTTTTTGGCTTAGTTCAACATGCCTGATTCTTGCACTTAGTTCAACATGCCTGATACCTGCAATCCTAATGAGTATGAGTCAGTTCTTGTTGCATTATGATATGTCATCTATTCTGAATATCATTGGCAACAAGATTTCAAGTTGGAGTTCTGATTCAGATATTTGGAACTTCTCAGTCATGTCATGAAGCCATTGGTGTTGTTTCGCCTCTGTGCATCCACTGACCTATTCACCTGTTCTGTTATACGGCTTTCTCTTCTTCAGTACCAAATTGCTTCTTACGGCCTGTGGAAAACCAGCAAGCTGCTGATGAAGCGAGAGCTAATTTTAGCCACATCAATGGGGATCACCTTACTCTTTTGAATGTCTACCATGCGTACAAGCTGTGCAGTAGGTGCAAAATTCTCTTTTTGCCAGCAAATTATTTTACCTCTTCGCTTCACTCATTGAGAAGAAAAATTGCAGATGGAGATTCTACCTGGTGTAAAAACAATTTTATCAATCAGGCAGTGTTGAGATCAGCTGATGGTGTGAGGAATCAGCTTGCAACCATTATGCAGAAACTGAACCTTGAGCTTTGCTCCCCAGACTTTAACAGCAGCAGTTACTATGACAACATAAGAAAGGGCCTTCTGGCAGGTTATTTTATGCAGGTTGCTCAGCTGGAGCATTCAGGTTACTATGCAATTGTGAAAGATCATCATGTGCGAATCTTCGACATTCACCCTCCTTTTTGCAGAAAGAAAACTGTATAGACTTTCTTGTTCATCCTCTTTACGCAAGAAGAATTGTTTATTTTATATGTCATCTTGCAGATTGTTGACATTCATCCTTCAAGCTGTCTTGCTTCGAGGCCAGCATGGGTCATGTACAATGATTTTGTCTTGGGCAGTAGGAATTTCATTCGCATCATCACCGATGTTCGTAGTGATTGGTAGGTTATTCCTCTTCAGGAGTGCATTGTTCCTTGGTGCTCGAATTAGATGCACATTCCCAGTGTCCATATCTGCTACTGAACCCATGCATACTGACATTATGTTCTTGTTCCTGGAAGAAACTTAACCAGATAATCTGTTGTTTTCTTAATTCCCATTGGCAACAGGTAGCTCAAGTTCACATAAGGTTAGCAAATACTTGTGCTCTTTTGATAACTCCACTGAACAATTGCTTCATGGTTTGCCAACAACTGCAAATTATGCAAAGTGCCTGATATTCAATTTGCTGCCACTTAAATGGATCTGCTCATAACCTGATCCTATGCAGTCCATTTTTTGCTCTGCTGTTAATTCCTTTCTATCTTTTTTATTACATACTTTCTTACAAACTCCCTCTATATAAGTTAAAAAAGTAGAAATAATGATAAGGATTAAGACATCTGCTTTCTTTTCTCCTCGATGCGATTGTGCAGTCTATATTTAATGTTGACGAGGGTTAAGAGTTTTAATGGAAGCAAACTTCTGCATATGTTTTTCTATGCATAGAAAGGACAAGAAGAAACACTTCATCCATTATGAATTCCATGTTTTCACATTATCAACTAATGGTGTCGCTATTCTTGGCCCACAGGTTGGTGGATGTTGCTCCGCATTATTTCCGGATTGCTGCCATCTGATGGGACTGCCATTTGAACGTGTTCTTCAATATGATATCAAGTGGCCTTCATGATTGAATTGGTGCTTCAGCCAACTTGATCACATGTTCTCAGGAAATGAAAGAGCTGCTTGTTTTGCTGCAAATCATCGGTCCGAATGCTTTTTCTCTTTCCAGTTCACAGTCATATTCAAAAAATAAAAAATAATGTAGATAATGATGATGATCGGTGTGTTGAGTTTTGTTGTTTTTTATTTTTTCCTTCTTGTTTTGTGGATTATTATTGTGACCGCAGCCTCTGGATATTTTCAAAAAATGGGCAAGGGATGCCGCATCGGTGCCCGAGTGCGGTGATAAGTGAGCAAGGGTTCCTATATTATGGACGAGTGCGGGTAAAAAAGTTAGTTCGTGATAGTTAGCTTGGAATAGCAACTTAAAACATAGGAACGCTAACATATAAAGTTATGGAGATAGTACACTATGATTAGGAGAAAAGTAAATATAATATGCTTACAAGAAACTAAATGGGTAGGTAAAAGATCTAGAGAAATAGAGAATACATGATATAAATTATATTACACTGAAAAATAAAAATAGAAATAATTATAGACAAGAATTTTAAGGAATATATTGTTAAGATAACTTGAAAAAAAATTGATTATATATAAAATTTATAATTAAAAATAATATAATTAATATAATTAGTGCATATGCATCATAAGTATGATTAGACTAACAAACTAAGATATAATTTTGGAAAGACATAGATATATTCAAGAATATACAAGAAGAAAATATATTTGGAAGAAGATTTTAATGGACATGTAGGTAAACAGAGGGATGTATATGAAATGGTACAGAAGGATATAGATTTAGAGATAGGAATAAAGCTGGCATGAGCTTATTAGATTTTGCAGTGGTGTACGATCTAATAATAGCAAACATTTCTTTCAAAAAAGAAATGAATATTTAATAATATTTAAAAGTAGATTTAATAAAAATTAAATAGATTTTTCTTAACTATAAAGATAGATAAAATAATATGTACAAACTGTTAAGTTATTTCAGGAGAAAGTTTAACTTTACAATGTACGATAATGGTAGTAGACATATAGATAAAAATAAAATATAAAGTAAATCGTAAAATTATTAATCAAAAAATTAAATTATGAAATTTAAAAGGAGAAAAATTAGAATTATTTAAAAAAAGTTAGTAAGAGAAATGACTATGAATATAAATAGTGATTTCAATTTAATATGAGAAAAAGCAACTAAATACATAAAAAATATAGCAAAGAAGTTTTAGGAGAATCAAAAGGAGTAGAACTAGTAGAAAAAAAATTTGGTGGTGGAACGAGGAAGTTCAAGCTATCATCAAGTTTAAAAGGATAAACTATAAAATTTGATAAGAGGCTAGGGATGAAGAAAGTCTTAAAAACTATAGGGATGCAAAGAGAATCTAAAAAAGTAGTAAATAATACTAAACTTAAATCTATGATGATTTATATAATAGACTATATACGAAAGAAGGTGAAAAACTATATATAAACTAGCAAAACTAAGAGAAAAGAAAATAAAAGATCTTGACTATATTAAATATATTAAGAATGAAGATGAAAGAGTCCTAGTAAAAGAATAAGAGATAAAAGAACGATGAAAAAGTTATTTTAAAAAATTATTAAATAAAAATAATTTAGTAAATTTAAGGGTAGAAGGATGTGATAACCTAAGAGTAACAAATGAACATAAATTTTTTTATCGATTTAGCATGCTTGAATTAAAAAGGCTTTGAGTAAAATAAAAAATACAAAGGCATTAGGATTAGATGCAATCCTTTTTTAGGTTTGAAAAGGCTTAAGAGAAATTGGGTCATATGGTTAATCAATTTATTTAACAGGATTGTAGCAACTAAAAGAATGCCGGATGATTTGAGAAAAAGTATATTAATATTCATATACAAAATAAAGAAGATATTCAAAACGGGGTAAATTATAGGGGAATTAAGCTAATGAGTCATACAATGAAATTATAGGAGAGAGTAATAGAAAATCGAATAAAAGCGGAAACTTTGGTGTCAAATAATCAATTTAAATTTATGCTTGTAAGATCGACTATGAAAGCTATTAATTTAAAGAAAGCATATGATAGAGTACCTAGAGAAATAATATGGTGGATTTTAAATAAAAAAAAGAGTTACTAATATGTACATAGAATTGATAAAAGATATGTATAATAAAGCAATAACTATTGTTAAAACAATAATAAGAGAAACTAGTGCGTTTTCAATTACTATAGGTTTACATCAAGGATCTACCTTAAGTTCGTATCTTTTTGTATTAGTTATGGATGAATTAATCAAATATATTCAAAATGATATCCATGGTGTATGTTATTTGCAGATGATATAGCGTTAATTGATAAAATTAAATCTGAAGTAAATGCTAAGCTAGAGATTTGAGAGATGCTTTAAAATCTAAAGGTTTTAAGATTAATATAATTAAAACTGAATATATGAAATGTAATTTTAGTGGGAGTAGAAATATAAATGAAGAAATAATAGAAATTGCAAGCCAAGAGATATCAAGGAGTAAAAAATTTAGGTATTTGGGATTAATTATCTAGCAAAAGGTAAAATTGGTGAAGATGTGAATAATAGAGTTAAAGCATGATGGATTAAGGGATGTTTGGATTAGGGTGAATGGAGGGAGGGGAAAGAAAACGAAGGAAAAATGTTATAAATTACTTTGTTTGGAAGGAAAGTGAAAGAGAGAGGGGAAAGGAATGAGAATAACCAATTTTTTGTTTCTCTCTCAATGAGGGTAAATTTGTTAATCCCCAAATCGAAGGTAAGCTGAGGGAGGAAAAAATGTTTAAGTTATATTTTTTTGAAAATCAAAATATTTCTTTATTTTCTATTCTTCATTTTTTTCATTCACACGGTTCATTCCCTGTTCTTAAGGGGTATAATTATCACATCATTTTTTTCCTTCTTTTCTTCCCTTTTATTCAAACAAGATAATTGATATTACCTTTCTTTTCCCTTTCATCCTTTCAAACAAGAGAAGAACAATCCTTCATTTCCCTTTCTTTGTCTTTCATCCCTTTACTTCTTTTTACTCTTCCCTTCCTTTTCCTTCAAAGATTCAAACATAGCCTAAATGGAGAAGTGCTTTGGGAGTATTATATGATCGGCATATCCCATTAAAATTAAAAAAAATCTATAAAATCGCTATTAGGCTAGTTATGCTATATGGAATAGAGTGTTGGGTAATATTGAAACAACATATGAATAAATTAAGTGTAATAGAAATGTGATGTTAAGATGGATATGTGGTAAAACTTTAAAAGATAGAATTTGAAATAAACATATAAGAAATGATAGAGTAGCTTTAATTGAAGATAAATGTGAAAAAATTGATTGCGATGGTTTGGACATATACAACATAGACCTTTAGATGCTTCAATTAGAAAGAGTGATCTTTTAACAATCTATGGTAAGGATAGATAAATGTAGATTTAAATAATGAACTAAAATAATTTAAAAATATTTAATTAATTATAATTTAAATGTCGATTTGGTCTTGAATAAAGCAGAGTGAAGAAGCAGATTCATAAAGCCAACCCCATGTAGTTCGGAAAAGGCTTAGATTAGTTAAGTATTGTGACTACATCTTCTAATACTAAGCACAAATTTACCACTATCTTGGTTTTTATGTGGAATGTAGGTGCTTAAAGCTATATCATTGGAAACTCAGTTAAGAAAAAATGATGGTAGATTGTCTCTTTGGCAAGCCAGTTGGTACATGTTCTATTATTTACATCGTTTATTGTTATAAGAAAGTTAGTGTGATGTAAATAATGACTATTATTTATACTTGAACCTTTTTTAAAAATATATATATAATTTTACAAAAGTATTGCTTTATTCAATAAAAAAGTGAAGAAAAAACATAATAATATTATATTTTTTCATCATTATCTGTTATATTCTGTTATAATATTTTTATAATTAATGTTATTGTAGAGTTTTTTTTTTTTTTTTCCCTCGACGGGCGCTCATTTCAAGTGTCAAGATGAAGCCTGTTCTCCAAACATTCCCATCATACGTGTTGAGATTCAGTATTTGAAACTTGGCGTACAAACTTGTTAGATCAGTCTAGACATTAATCTGGTCAAGGGCTCAGGTAATTGGATCACTGGTTCAACCATCAGGTTACCGTTGAACCATTAATTAATTATTTTTAATATAAAAATATATTTATATTAATAAAAATTAATTTTAATAAAAAAATTAATTTTTAATAAAAAATTTAAGATTAATATGATAATAAAACTGTGATCTTATTTAATTCAGACTGGGTTGGCTGGTTTACAAAGAAATTGAATGGGTTATCGAATTATTTTAATATTTTATCATTAATTTTATGTTAAAATTGAACCAATTTGGCCTTCGAATTCTGATTCAATCAGTTCGATCCTGCTCTTATAATTATGGTTTCAACAGGGCCGTTACTTTCGATGATGAAGAGATTGAATGGTTTGTGCCAGCCATGGAAACCATGCATTGGGCTTCTTGGATACTGGCCGCCGCCGGAGCTTGTCGACGGGATGGGACCGTGATTGGTTGCTGGCCGTGTTAAATAGGACCATGGACGCACGTCCAAGGACCCCTATGGACGTGGAAGCACTCAGCCATTCTCGCCAAGAATTACTGCAAAACTTGGTGAGAAATGGGACCCAAAAAAAAAAAAACCGGAAGCAAAGTTCCAGCTCCAATTGCACTTTCCCAAAGCCAAAGGCCGACCTCGCTGCCAAATCTGTCCTACAAAAAAACTTGTTGTATCGCTCTTAATGAGGTGATGCAGCAAACACATATTACCTATACGAATTGACCATTTAAGCATGCTGATATACATGAGATATATGGCAAGACTTATTAGGTTACCGCACGTGCATCGGCGTGCGAGCAATCAATCTACGCAACTGATGCATGCTTGCTGCATTGAAAGATGGTGCAGCAAGATTTTTTCTCTGTCCTACATTAAAACTTGCAACTCTTGCAAGTCCAAAAGAGAGAGTAATTGACGAAAAAAAAAAGTCTTACTAGGATTGGCTATCCGTATGCATTGTTGTGCGTATCAAAATTTAGTGGATTTTGTCGTGCATTGCACATATATGGCACGTGTGAATGATCAATTCGTGCGATCGATGTTCTTGCTACATCAAAGATAGTGTAGCAAAACTTTTCCTTAAGTGGATAGCTCGGATCAGGATCCACTCGATGACATGGGTTTTTTAGTCCGATGCCCTGCCACATCTACTTTCGGCTTTAGCGGTGCCGTTGCTCAAGCAGCAAATGCTGAGTTGGGGCCTCATGGTGCGGCCGTGGATGGCAATTTTTCTAATCCGAACCTTATCCATATTTGAAGAACGTAGATTAGAGCCGTGCTTTAGAAGTCGTGCATGCGGCTCTCCGGCGCTTCTTGTTACTGTGCTTTAAGATTCGTGATCTAGGTTTCTCCTTCCCTGATCTCCGGCGATCTTCTTCGCCTTGCTGCGTGCTTCCCGTTAGTCCTTCATCCTGCCTCCTCCTTTCTTCCTATGGCTTCTGATGGGAGAAAGGAGGATCGGTCTTCCGGAAGGAGGGTATCAGAGAATGGGTTTTCTTGGGTTTCGTCGTCCCCCTCTCGGTGGAGGGGCGAGGCTGGAGACCAGATTCCCGAGGTTGTTCGGATTCCGGTGTCAAAGCTGGAAGTGGAGATGGCGGGGTGGCAGCACTGTGTGTTCTGGCTCGTTCGTTCCTCAAATGGGTGCCGGTCGAAGCTTACATCCGGGAGTTTAGACGTGCTGGAATTCCTGGAGCTATTGTCCCAGTTTCTTTGGCGTTTCGCTGCTACATCTTCTGCTTTGAAGATCCAGCGGCTCGCGAATTGGTCCTCAATCGGCCATGGGTGATCAACGGATAGATCATCGGGACTGAAGCTTGGCATCTGGAATTCTTTCCGACCAAGAATTCCATCTCCTCTGCGCTGGTTTGGATGAGGTGCCCAACCTTCAAATGGAATTATGGAAGGTGGATATCCTCAAAGCAATCTCGAGCAAGCTGGGTCCTTTTGCTGTGCGGACGCTGCGACACTGTCCAATAATAGGGGAGGCTTCGCTAGGGTGGCGGTTCGTGTCGATTTACGCTGCCCTCTCGGCATGGGACCAGGGTTCAGGGGCTTCGGGGACCATTTTGGCAGCAATTATCTTTGAGGCTTTGGAGGGTTTCTGTCCGAAATGTGGCTCTTTGCATTTGGACGTCTTTGCTCGTCGGTGGCCATGGCTGAGACGGAGGATGCAGACGGTAGCTTCGTCTTTGGGCCGTGGCTGGCAGCAGTTCGACAACAGAGGTCTCCTGCTGCTCCTCTGGGTAAGCCGTCTACTGTCTCTGCTCCCAGTTTAGTCCCTCGGCCCGATTCTCTAGTCGTGAGCCTGAAGGAGGGATGGAAGGATCCATCGAAGTTGGGTCGCCGTCGCCCCTCTGGCTCTGTGAAGTCTATGTCAATCCATCAAGAGCTGGGAGGGGGGATGGTTGGAGTGCTCCTGTGGCCGAGCCAGGCCACCAGGAGGGTGTTGGTCTGAAGGGTCCAGATAAAGGGAAGATGGTGTTGGTTAAGGAGGGAGGGGAGATGGATTCATCCCCTCTGGTGGCCGTGCCGGTCCTTCAAGGGCGTGCCGGTCTTAAGAATTCTGAAAGGGGGAAAATGCAACTGAATCAGATTGGCTCCTCTAAACTGTTATGATCCAATCACTAGTTAATGCTAATCCATTTGCATCTCTGGCTTTGGTTTCCACTGATGGTGGCCAAGTGGAGAATAGGGTTATGGATTCGGCCCCCTAAAGCGGGCGAGACCAGCTGATTGCCTGCCTCCCAGGTCTATCCCCAAACTGGATAAGCAAAAAGGGAAAGGTAAGGGCAAGATGGTCAATTGCAGAGTGGATTTCATTCCTTCTTCACATACATTGCCCCAGCCCTCCTGTAGCCAGGTATCAGGTCGGGAGGAGGAGATGGCAAACCCAGTTAGGGCTGTAGATCAGGTGTGTGAGCCACCTTCTGCAGAGCTTTTGGGCCAGGGGTCATCTAGTATGGGTGCTGACTCAGAGGTCCTGCAAGATTGCTCTATTCAAAATTCAGTAGTTGGTTTGTGGTCCACAGGGCACCATTCTGATAGTCTGATGATAGAGGACTAGGAGGGGGTCCCACCTACCTCCAGTTAATTTATGAAGATTTTAATTTGGAATGTTAGAGGTGCTAATAAGCCCTCATTCCGTTCGCTTTTGGCAGATTGATTCAGCTTCATAATTTTGATATATATGTCCTTTTAGAAACCAGGTTGTCGGAAGACAGTTTGGTGTGGTTTCGGAGGCAGATTGCACGGTCCTGGTCTTCTTATGCGGTGGAGGTTGTGGGACTATCTGGTGGCATTTTGGCTATTTGGCGTGACTCTGCTGTCACGATTGATGCATTTCATCATTGTAATCAGCAGATTGGCCTTGTTATTTCTGAAGGGACTTCTGACCCCTGGTTCCTATCGGCAGTCTATGCCAGTACGGACTATCGGGAGAGGCGGGCTCTTTGGGCGGAGTTGTCTTCCCTCCTTGCTCAAGGGATCCCTTCCATCGTTGCTGGTGATTTCAATTGTATTATCGAGGCTAGTGAGAAGAGAGGGGGCAGGAGAGTCACCAGTTCTACTGATATAAACGAATTCAGGTCATCATCGGGTTTATAGGGCTGATGGATTTGGGGTACTCTGGGCCCCATTTTACTTGGTGTAACAACCGGCAGGGTCAGCGTGGGTCTGGGAGAGAATTGATAGAGCTTTTGCCACAGCCCAATGGCTCCATAAGTACCCTGCTGTCACCGTTACCCACCTCCCGAGGATCGCCTCGGATCATTGTCCTATCCTTATTTCCTTGGAGGTTGAGCTTCAGCAGAGGAAACAGTTCAAATTCGAACGATTCTGGACGGTCCATTCTGCCGCCCGGACCATCATCTCTCAGATTTGGCATCTCCCTATCAGGGGTCATGCTGCTTATCGGTTATCTCGCCGACTTATGCTGGCCAGACGAAGACTTTCCAGATGGAACAGACTGGAAGTCGGGGACCTGGTAAGGCAAGTTGAGCAGGCTGAAGCTGTTATAAGTAGCCTTCAGTCGAAGGAGGACCAGGATGGATTTCTGTTGGATTCTGATCTCTTCTTGTTGCGAGAGAACCTTGCTCGGCATCATTCCCTTCTTCGCCGCAGGAGTTATACTGGAGGCAGAGATCCAGGGTTCAGTGGATCAAGGAAGGTGACCGCAATACTAGATTCTTCCACCAGGCTACATTGAAGCGGCGGGCTGTTAATAGGATTCGGAGGTTAGCTGATGATGAGGGGAATTATCAGGAGGATATTCATTCTATCCGGTCTCAGCTTCTCCATTTCTTCCAGTCTAGATGGTCTGATTCTAGTGGTGATGGAGCTCGGTTATTCCGGTTTCTGCTCCCAGGAAGGTGTCCTCTTCGGATAACGCCAGCCTTGTCAAGCCTATTTATGAGGAGGAGGTTCGCCGGCCGTTGGGAGCTTGGTCCAGATAAGGCCCCCGGATGGGTTTCCACCTTTCTTTTTCCGTCACTATTGGGATATTGTTGGGAAGGAGGTGGTTCAGGCTATACAGTTTGTTTTCCAGTCTAAGAACATTCCTGAGGATTGGAATCAGACTCTTATTACTCTTGTGCCCAAGCGTTCGGATGCTTCTCTTCCTCAGCATTTTAGGCCTATCAGTCTATGTACTACTTTGTACAAGGTCTGTGCCCCCTCTTAGCCAGTCGCCTCCGGGCTGTGATTCCCCGTCTTATTTCTGAGGAACAAGGGGCGTTTATTAGAGGACGGTCTATCTCGGACAACAACCTCATCACTCAGGAGTTTATGCATGATCTCCATAGAGCCCCTGCCAGACGGTGCCTTATGGCTGTGAAGCTTGATATGGAGAGAGCTTATGATAGATTGAGCTGGGCCTTCTTGCATCGTTCCCTTCAGGAGTTTGGTTTTGCCGAGATGTTTATTGAGTGGGTTATGGCTTGTATCCAGAGGCCTTCTTTCTCTCTGATCATCAATGGGAGCCTGACCGAGTTCTTTCATTCCTCTGTGGGATTACGTCAAGGGTGCCCTTTATCCCCCTCTTGTTCATCTTGGCTGCGGATGATCTTTCTCGTACTTTCCATCAGGCTCAGCATAATCAGAGGATTGTCCCATTTAAGATGGGGGATGAGGGCCCTTCCATCTCTCATCTTTTGTTTGCTGATGATTGTATTCTCCTGGGTCAGGCCTCTACTGATAATGCGGCATCCTTTGATTCCATTTTTCAGTGCTACTGTCAGGCTTCGGGTCAGAAGGTCAACCTTCAGAAGTCCTCTATCTGCTTCAGCCCGAAGAGTTCCAGATACATCAGGGAAGCTATCATCAATCGGTTGGGAATTTCTACTCAGACCGATCGGTTTATGTATTTGGGGATCCCCACGACTGGTAGACGACCTCGTTGTGCTGACTTTGCGGATCTTGAGAGGCAGGTCCGCCAGCGTATTGAAGGTTGGCATGTTACAGAGTTATCTATGATGGCTAGGGTTACCATTGTCCGGTCGGTTCTTTCCTCCCTTCCGCTCTATATGCTATCTAATGTGGCCATCCCTATTACTTGCCTTAGGAGGATCGAGAGATGGTTTAGAGATTTTCTATGGGCATCTATGCATGACGGGCACGTATTCATTTTTATCATGGGACATCATCTGTATGCCTATCCAAGAAGGTGGTCTCGGGATCCAATCCCTGAAGATCAGGCGTCAAGCTTTATTGGCCAGACATGCTTCCCGCTTCCTCCTGGAGCCGCAATGTCTTTGGAGCACCGTGATGCGGGCGAGATATGGTGACTGGAAGTCTGGGGAGGACATATTGCCGCCTCGGGGGTGCTCTTCCTTTTGGAAGGAGGTTTGTCAGTTTGGTGACTCCATCATGAAGAATATTTCTTGGATGATTGGTGATGGTCACTCTAGTGACGCTATTCAGGATTCTTGGATTTCTGAGCTCTCGCTATCTCGGTGGCCCTCATTTTTCAGCACTGATATTCCCACCGATTTGAGGGTTAAGGATTTGATCTCATCTGATCCCCCCTCCTGGCATACCCCTTTGGTGACCAGTCTCTTTGGTGAGGAACTATCTCAGCGGATTCTATCGATTCCTCTTATCTCTGGTCCCTCGGCTAATGTTAGGCTTTGGCAGCGATCCTCCCTCTCTAGGGCCTTTTTCAGGGACTTGATGAAGATATTTAGGCCTAGCCCCTGGTAACGAAGGATGCTGCATGGATATGGTCGCTCCCCACTCTTCCTAGGGTTCAGCTCTTCCTATGGAAGCTTCTTTGGGACTGCCTGCCGACGTGTGCCCTGCTCTCTCGTAGGGGTGTGTCTATCCAGCCGACCTGCCCCCTGTGTGGTTTGGAGGATGAGTTACAGACCATGCAATCTTCAAATGTCCTAGAGCTAGTCAGATCTGGCACTGATGGGCTATGCTTATAGAATGTATGCTTATGGTTCCCTATGTCCTCTTTTTTTTTAGGATCTTCGGAGGGCTCCTCAGCATACTCGTGGGCTCTGGGCGGCCACGGCCTACCAGATTTGGTTATCTAGGAACCAGATTATATTCTCTGAGGACGTTATTTCTTCTCAGCGGCTTGTGAGGAAGATTAGATCCTTGTCCGCGGAATGTGCCCGTGCTAATCTATTGGTTAGTTACGACAGCTCTGGCCTCTGGGGTTCCCCTGCTATTTCGACAGCGAACCGGCGTACGGTTTTCATTTCTGGGAACCCCCCTCCAGGGTTTATCAAAATCAACTTTGATGGAAGTGTCCGCGGTAGATTGGCGGGTTTGGCCTTCATCATCCGTGGTCCTCAGGGCGATATGCTGGTGGTGGGGGATTCGGCACTCTGGATTCTTCTGTCCCTATGTTCAAGCTTTATGCTGCTTGGGCAGGTATTTCTTATGCTTCTCAGACTCTTCGAGCACAGAGGCTAGTGATTGAGGGCGATTCCATGACAGTCATTCAGTGGTTGCGGAAGAGAATGTTCCCGAAGCATCCCCTAATCTGATTCTTGGGGATATATGGTCTATACTCCAGGAAGTGGATACTGTCCATATACATCATGTTTTTCGTGAAGCCAATTCGGTTGCGAACTGGCGGCGGCTGCTGTGGCTCAGCATGTTGGTTTAGGATATGGAGAAGGGGTGACCCCTGCCCTCTTTTGTTGTAAATTTTGTATTCAGATGTATCTGAGTTATCTCACACTAGACTAGTATGATTGCCCGCCTGTAAATAAAAAAAAAAAAAACATGTAGATTGAATTAGATTCAAAAGTTGGACTCAAGCCTTCGGAATTAAGCCAAAGGTCTTGCATTTTCAACCCATCCTAAGCTAATCAATTTGACTTGACCTATGCGCCATTCGAATCTAACTTGAGTTCAACAAAAAAAAGATAAATAAATAAACTGAAACAAGATTCAAATAAAAAACCTTAAGTCATCTCTCTCTCTCTCTCAACCTTTATTTTAATTATTTTTATCAATTTATTAAATAATATTTTTATATAAATTATTTATCTATTATAACCATATTTTTTTCATTTATTTTTATTTATTATATTGAAATATAAAAACTTATTATTTGTAAACTTAAGAATGAAAATTCAAGTTAGCTTTTTTAATTTTATTTAAATGAAAAAATTAAAGGGTATCATAAAGCAACGGTGCGTTTGCCGGGAGTCGAACCCGGGTCTATTGCTTGGAAGGCAATTATCCTGACCGTTGGACTACAAACGCGTTTGCGACATCTTGTATCTAAAATTTATTTTAACAATAACACGGCCAGTTCCTCATTTCATTACCCCACCGTTCCGAACCCTCCCCTCCCGACCCCAAAACCTGAACCCTAACCCTTGACCGCGAGTGGTCGTCCTCCCTCCCATCGGATCGGCGATCGGCGTTGCTCCTTTCCATCTCCTAGCCCTTCTTGGGGCCCGTTCCTGGATCTCTTGAACTGTGAAGAGGACGCTCATGTCGACGGAGAGGAAGCGGAAGGTGAGCCTCTTCGACGTGGTGGACGAGACTTCCGTGTCGGCGAAGCTGGCCAAGGCCAACGGCTCCGTCCCCGGGAGGGCTGCGGAAGCCTCCGCGGTGCCGCCGGGGATCAACCGGTGGAGCGGCCGGCCCTACTCGGCGAGGTACTACGAGATCCTCGAGAAGAGGAAGACCCTCCCGGTCTGGCAGCAGAAAGACGAATTTCTGCAAGCACTCAAGGCCAACCAGAGCTTGATCCTCGTCGGAGAGACTGGCAGTGGCAAAACTACCCAGGTTCGTTCTTTGAGAAACAAAGGCTGGTGTTTGGAATCGTAAGAAAAGAAGCTTGCTTATTTGTGATTGCCTGAACTTTCTTGAAATTTCTGAAGCCTTATATAAATCTTATCTGTGATGATCTGAAAGTTCTGAATTTTCTTGAAATTTCTGAACCATTATTATATGTTAGACATACTGGTAGCTTGAAAGGTCAATAGATAATAATATTATGCCATTCGTTATTGCTTTACTTCGTGGGAAGCACATTAATTTGAACATGTATCTATATTTTTGAAAAAAATAATGCATCATGGTAGTTAATTTTTTGTTTAAAGTCTGGAACTGTTGATCTAGAACAAGTTATCAATCTATTTTCTTTCATTTCTGTATCTTGGGAACTTAGGGGCCCGAAGAACTTATCTTTGTGAAGACATACTGCTGGGTTGAATTTCCAGTGGCATTACTTAAAATTTGATATCCGTATTTCCTGTACAAAGTAAATCACCTTGAAGGAGAAATTTGCAATCCGTAATTATTGCGATAGAGGGGAACGACCAAGCTGGCTGAATCTCTTGTTGCTTTCTTAATTCTTTCTCCTCTCTAGCTAAAGCTTCCCCTCATCTCGCCTATCTGACTGACAATGGCTTTCAACCTCCAAGCAGGGCTTTGATGTGGTTGTGCATGTGCCTTTTTTGGGGATTGGTTGCTGACATATGGAGCTGTATTGCTTGGAACATGGCCTGCTGTATCATACCTGTATTGAATCGAAACTTGGTATGGAGGATGTATTAAATTTTGCTATCAGGCATACCGATATTGTGCTAGTGTGATACTGGTATGGGGTCCAATATCGAGATGATGCACTTTGATTTGGAACTTCTTGCTTGAAGTTTTGTTGAGAGACCAGCTCAGGTCGCAATTTGTTGCAACTGCAAACTTTGCTGAAACTGCAAAGTTTGCTGATCAATACTATGTGGGTATGGCTATGAGTTGGGGAGGTTGGGTCAGGTGGAGAGTTTTTTTCAAATTCAATGCTAACACAGACCAACCTGACTGATAGGTATCGTAGTTATTGGAAGCAGGTTGCTGGTGGAGGAGCAAATTTGGGTGTGGGTGAGGAAAAGTGAGTCTCTTAAAAAATTTTTATAAGAGGGTGCATGGTTGAGTTTGTAGGGAGATTACAGGTGGGTTTGGTATCATTTGTGGAAAATTCTCGCTGCTAATGCTAGGATCCTCCAGGCCAAACCAACCCCCAACCCCATCTTCAGATAATCTGGGTTGGAATAAGTTAGTATTGCATTAGGCTAGGCTACATTAGATTAATTATTCTAGTTGGGCTATATGGATATATTAAGGTGGAGAAAAGTGAAAAACATATATGTGTTTGTTTATTTTGTGTGGGCTAGGTTTCTTTGGGTTTAGGTTCATATTGAATTTTAAGCACCATTCTAACTAGCTTTAGACTTGGGTTGGGATTTTTAGTGAAAATCTAACACTAGTTTGTAAAACATCATCCTAGCCCAACCCAATGAGCGGGTTGGCTGGTTAAGTTAGACCCCTACTCTTGGTTGCAAAAAAATCATCATTGCAATGCAAAAAGATTAAGCAATGGCTCTTGCTGGCTTGAAATCTTGTTCTGTGCACTTCCCATATTTCTTATAAAATATTATGAATATTATAATTGCTTTTGACTTAACGATGATGCTATTATACAGATTCCTCAATTTGTTTTGGAAGCTGAGGACTTAGGCAAACGCCAAATGGTTGCTTGCACCCAACCTCGTAGAGTTGCTGCAATGTCTGTTTCCCGTCGAGTTGCTGATGAGATGGATGTGACAATAGGAGAGGAAGTTGGTTACAGCATTCGATTTGAAGATTGTAGTAGTCAAAAAACTATACTCAAGTAAGCTTTTGCTTCCTTTCAAGCTCCAGCAACATTATTTAATCTAGATGGTTTAAGGTTCTTTATGGTATCTTTATTTTAATTATTGCCTTTGCCATGCTATTGTTTTCATAGTTTTTGTATGACTTTATGCTCGCATCCATCCATGACTTGCTCCTTGTTTTTTACCATTAAATTAGTGTCAAGTGTGCATACTCATTTTTTTGTTTTCTCTTTATAAATGCCAGGTACTTAACTGATGGTATGCTTCTGAGAGAGGCAATGGCTGATCCACTTCTAGAGAGATATAAGGTGGTAATTCTTGATGAGGCTCACGAGCGAACTCTAGCAACAGATGTCTTATTTGGACTTCTAAAAGAGGTTTTGAGAAATAGGACTGATCTGAAATTAGTTGTAATGAGTGCGACACTTGAGGCTGAGAAGTTTCAAGGGTATTTCAATGAGGCACCTCTAATGAAGGTACCTGGAAGACTATTTCCGGTGGAAATTTTCTATACACAGGAACCAGAGAGGGATTACCTGGAAGCTGCCATTCGGACAGTTGTGCAGATTCACACGTGTGAACCTCCTGGTGACATACTTGTTTTCCTTACTGGAGAGGAAGAAATAGAAGACGCGTGTAGGAAAATTACAAAGGAAATTAGTAACATGGGTGACCAGGTTGGCCCCGTGAAAGCGGTGCCACTATATTCTACATTGCCTCCAGCAATGCAGCAAAAGATTTTTGAGCCAGCTCCAGCCCCGCTAATGGAAGATGGCCCTCCTGGAAGGAAGATTGTGGTGTCAACCAACATTGCAGAAACATCTCTGACCATAGATGGCATAGTTTATGTGATTGATCCAGGCTTCTCCAAACAAAAGGTCTACAACCCAAGGATACGTGTGGAGTCCTTGCTGGTCTCTCCAATATCAAAGGCAAGTGCTCATCAGAGGTCAGGACGTGCTGGGAGAACGCAACCTGGAAAATGTTTTCGACTTTATACTGAGAGAAGCTTCAGTAATGATCTACAAGCACAGACATATCCAGAAATTCTCCGTTCTAATCTGGCAAATACGGTTCTTACATTGAAGAAACTTGGAATTGATGATTTGGTGCATTTTGACTTTATGGATCCTCCTGCTCCTGAAACCTTGATGCGGGCATTGGAGGTTCTGAACTATCTGGGTGCATTGGATGATGAAGGGAACTTGACCAAGTTAGGTGAAATCATGAGCGAGTTTCCCTTGGATCCTCAGATGGCAAAGATGCTTATTGTTAGCCCTGAATTCAATTGTTCCAATGAGATCCTCTCGATATCTGCAATGCTTTCAGGTATGCAAAAATTTGTTTGTTTAGTTAATTATATTGCTAGGCATCTATTATCTGATTATTTGGTTGGCTGAGGTATATGCTGATTATTTAAGATAATGCATTATGCTCTGCAGGCATTAAGATGTGTAGTCAATATGTGAAGATGCTTGCCTATCATGTACTGTTGTTCATCTGTGGGTTGCAAGAATAAATTTTATTTGTTTAGTTAGTTATATTGCTAGGCATCTATCATCTGATTATTTGGTTGTCTGAGGTATATGCTGATTATTTAAGATAATGCATTATGCTCTGCAGGCATTAAGATGTGTAGTCAATATGTGAAGATGCTTGCCTATCATGTACTGTTGTTCATCTGTGGGTTGCAAGAATAAATGATCACTTGATATCCTAAACAATTTGCCAGTGTTGTCAATTTTGCGTTAATGCATGCTTTTCCATATTTCAAGCTGTATCGATATGCACAGGGAAAAAAAAGATATGTGATTTAGTATTTTTTTTTGCCTGATAAGGGATGTCATCTTCGACTGTCTTGTCCATGTTTCATGAGCCAGTGTCCAGCATGGTTAATAGAAACTATCTACCAGTTTAGGGCTGATGCACATAGTTTAAGTTTCTCAGTAATTCTCTTATGAAGCAGTGTCGCCTCTATGCATCTGCTGACCTACCGTGGACTTCATCTGTGATAACCAATTTCTGTCTTTAGTACCCAATTGCTTTCTCCGGCCTAGGGAGGCTCAGAAAGCTGCAGATGAAGCAAAGGCTCGGTTTGGCCACATTGACGGGGATCACCTGACGCTGCTGAATGTTTATCATGCATACAAGCAAAACAGTAAGTTCATAGTGTGAATCCCCTTCACTTATAATTCCTTGTTTCACTGTGTGTGATTTACTTTGATTTTGATAATGCAGATGAGGACCCTTCATGGTGTTACGAGAATTTTATCAACCAAAGGACATTAAAGGCTTCTGACAATGTGAGGCAACAGCTTGCCCGCATCATGGCCAGATTCAACCTCAAGCTATGCAGCACAGATTTCAACAGCCGTGATTATTACATCAACATCAGAAAAGCTATGCTCTCAGGGCACTTTATGCAAGTAGCTCATCTTGAGAGAACTGGACACTACCTGACTGTGAAGGACAATCAGGTAGATATTGCTTAATGGTTTTTTGTTGCTCATCCTGTGAGTTCTCTTAACGAATGGTATCTTGTTAGGTCGCTTAATGGATTTATCTTTTATATTTTTAGGTTGTTCATCTCCACCCTTCAAACTGCTTGGATCATAAACCGGAGTGGGTCATCTACAACGAGTACGTATTAACCAGTAGGAACTTCATCCGCACGGTTACAGACATTCGTGGAGAATGGTAAGCTAATACATATCCATTTCTAGTGTTATATCTATGCATTTTATGATGAAAATTTTCCACTTGATTATATACAAAGGTCTTTATTTGTTTATATTATTTACTCATCTCCTCTGTAGCCAGTGTTAGAATCTTCAGTGGTAGCATAAGTGCTTATAGTAAATTTAATATGTTTAATAAAATTTACATGACATATGTCATGCTTTCTTGAGGTTCAGAATGGATAAAAAGGGAGGCTTCTTTGGTATTGCCTTTTGTTTTTAAAAATCAAAGAATAAAATGTAATTGAACAGCATGTGTGCTGACCTTTTTTTTTTTTTAAATCTCCATGTGGTTTTTCACTAATTTGAGAGACAAAAATGCAAATACAAACAACAATAGCAAACAGGCCCTCAGCTATTAATGTTTCAGAGTTCTCACTTTTTTTTTCAAGTTAACACAGTATAGAAGCTTTCAATTCACATCACAATTAATACAATTTTATGGATGTTGCCTGTCCTTCCTATGAATCCATCAGGTTTTTAGTCATGACCAAGTTATTTTTTGTAAGGTGGTTGATAAAAATGCAGATTTATTTGATGAGTGCTTTTTTAATCAGCCTGAAACATCTGAAATTTTTAGTACAGATCACCATTAGGCCTCCTAATTGCATTGATTTGATGGTATGCATGTCTTTATTATGTTTTCTGCGGGTTATATTTACTTTTTAAAACAATGACAATGTAGTTTCGGCAATTCCTTGTACTGTGTTCAGGTTGGTTGGTTGGTTAAAAATGTGTTTCTATCTTGTGATATTTAGGAATATTTGTTCTATTCTTTCAAGTATTGTTTCTTAGCTAAATTGCTGCATGTCTGATAAGTTGGAATGCACAAACTGATCCACACGCAGGTTGATCGATGTTGCTCCACACTATTATGATCTCAGCAATTTTCCTTCCTGTGAGGCAAAGCGAGTTTTAGAAAGGCTGTACAATAAGCGCGAGAAAGAGAAGGGGGAGAACAAGGCCAGAAGCAGAGCTTTATAGATTATTTTTTCTAGTGCAGTAGTTTGTTTGACAGAAACGAACGCACGGACATTATAGTCCATCATCCCATGGTTGCTGCCTTCACTGTCCTCTTAAATAGTTGCATACTGTTCCCAGCAAATTCCCAGCAAAATATGCAAGCGTTTTTTTTTTCTTGCTTGGAGCTAATTTTAATTTCAAGCCGGAATATGGATTTCATTTGATGTTTTTAATCCGCTATCGAGTGCTCTCCAGGTTTATCTCTTAAGTGCAAAGCTTTTCCTGAATGCTGCTTGCTTTGGTGGCACCGGAGGATGTGGATCTATATGTCCTTGGGTTCAAGGCAGGGCCTATTATTTTTGTGTTGCGTATAATGTTGTGTTTTCTTGTGTGCACTGTACAATGGACCTTCATAAACGGATGATTTATTTCTTCTGCGAAAATTATATTGCCAGATGTGGTCTGTAGAGAACGGTAAAGAATATGCTTGTTTGGATGCTTATATCTGCATCACTTAGTATTTTGTTGACTTTGAAACAGCCCTCCCATCGTGGCCCTGCCTCCATTGTTTATTTCTGGTGTTTGAATTATTGCCCAAATAAATTTGTCATGCCGGTTAGGTTTATATATGGATGTGTTAAATATGTGTATTGGATTTTTCTGGATAAGGTTTTGATTTAGATCAATAACCAGGGTGTGCTTGTCAATGATTGCAACAAAATTAGTATGATAATCTCTTGTTAATGGTGACAATAATCTCTACTTGGTTGCTTAATTCTCCAGCAATACTGTTCAAGGATGAGCATTTCTCTGTTCTTGCTGGTTGCCTGTCAGCCTTTAAGCACAAGCACAGATGGTTTTACCATCTTAGAAAATCACTGCACTATCAATTAGCTCTAAATTTTGTTTGGGCTTCTGCAACTGTACAGCTTCTGGATTTCCAGGTAGCTAGGCATCATGGTAGGTTCATTTGGTTGTGTTTTTGTGATTCTCTTTTATCTTGATGGACTACTGCACAAATGATAGGGGGAAGGACAATAAGATGCACATTGTTAAGTTGGACCAGAGCTGAGCCAATGTAGCAGACAAAAAGGCCTCCAAGTAAGCAACCATCTTTTGCAAGAATTTATCATTTGACCATCAGTCCAATTTGCCAACTTTTGCTCTTGAATTCTTATGACCCTTGCCGCAGAGATTATGCATTCTTAGAGTTCATTTGGTTGTGTTTTTGTGATTCTCTTTTATCTTGATGGACTACTGCACAAATGATAGGGGGAAGGACAATAAGATGCACATTGTTAAGTTGGACCAGAGCTGAGCCAATGTAGCAGACAAAAAGGCCTCCAAGTAAGCAACCATCTTTTGCAAGAATTTATCATTTGACCATCAGTCCAATTTGCCAACTTATGCTCTTGAATTCTTATGACCCTTGCCGCAGAGATTATGCATTCTTAGAGTTCTGATGTCAGTGCGTGGCCATCCAGTGACTGCCTTTTAATCTTCATGATAATATGATATCCAATTATATAAACTAAAACAATTCCATCTGGTATGATTTACTAAAGAAGGATATTAAAGTGCAACGCAATATTTATAATGATTTTCACTTATTTCATCACAACATGTGAAATCTAAAAAGAAACACTCCTATGGAGGAAAAAAGCTTGCAGGCTATACTCCACACAGCTTAATTGGAGGTCAACTTCAATCATACGTATTGGATATAACAATAGCATGATGAACATTCAATTGACCAGTCTGGATTTGTGACTTCCATGGACAAACCAAACACAGACGTCTCATGCCTGCATGTGCTAGAGATGAACGGAGAGTAAACAGATAGCAAGATCATACAAGTCGTAAAATATTAGGTTTTGTTTTGTTGGAATCAAATGTTATGTAGTATATTTGTAGTTCAGTCATTTATGCATGCATACCAGCATCTTTGGAAGGTTGAGCAGCACCAAGGACAAAGCATACAATGTGATGGAGATGATAGCTCCTGCAGCCAAGTTATATGTGAGGTGCTTGTTATCCCTGCTTGGTAGAAAGACCATCTTCAATTTGTTTGTCAAATCAAATATTCTGTGTGCAACCTGGATAGAGCGATAGGAAAGAAATTAGCTTAATTCTTTCCATTTCTCCTATGAAAATATATACATATCATATGCAATATCCACAAACTGTGATATATATGGCAGTGGTGAGCATGAAATTGAGCAATGGGTAATTGGGAATAAGAGAGAGCAGCATTCGCGGCTGTTCATCAGGCCCTCCAGATCTGCAAGTTGAGACAAACATCAAAACACCCTTCTCGGCGAAGATAAGAAGGCTTTATTAACTTAGAGCAAAATACCTTAGCCAGATGTGAAACTGAGATATATAAGTTTCCAATGTTATCTTTCCAAGCCATCTGATCATATGGTAAAGAACTTGCATTAAAAAGTTTAGGCCAGAAAACTAAAGTGAAGTATCAATTAGAACTTCAATTCATAGGGATAAACTAAAAGTCACTTACCCCAAGAGGGTAAGGGTATAGCCTCGGAATTGCTGAGTGATGTTCCGCAAGCAAATGTACACGCTGATGTCCAAGAATGAATATAAGGATAACAAGTATCAGCATCTAACATGGAGTCAATGATTGGCAATTGGAAAGGCATTGGGAAGAAGCATACGTTATTGGGATCCATGATGTGTAAGGGTGGTATGCATTATAGGTATACTTGTCCATCTTGTAAACATGCTCATACCAGAAGTAACCAATCTTGAAAAGAGGTAGAAAGGCATCCATGAGATGTGAAAGACAAAAGGGAGAAAAAGAGAGTTAAGGAATGAATTCTGTTTTGTAAGTACCACTAGACAAATTGTTGCTATAGTTGCTTTGATTGTTATTCTCAGCTTTACTTCAGTCTCTTCCAATTTTTCAATCCACCTCTCAACCTATGTCAGAAAGAAAAACCATAAATATTATTGAAGCTTTGCTGCGAATACTTGGGTTCAGTTCTTTGTCAGCAAACATGCTAAGATGATAACTTTTTTGAAAAAGAAACATCTGTTATGATGACTCTAAAACTTACTGTTGGATGATAGTAGGCATATATCATCCCCACTATCCATATATAGCGATCAAGGCCTGAACGAAATTGCCATTCATGCATAGGTGGGTAATGTCTTCTTGAAGGATCTGGATCTTGGTAAGCTGAATTCCATCAAAGGGTTCAGTTATATAAGCATCTTTCAGAAGAACCAAAAGAGGCAAGAGATACTAGGGATCAGGTTCAGAGGGATACAGACCTAGAAGGAATGCAAAGGGGCTCCACACAATATCAAACACACCAGGAACCTCCCATACCAGAATGATCACAAAAAGCAGGCCATGATTTTGACTGCAATAACTGACCCATGCTCATTGTATTTGTTTAAAAATCCAAGTGTACAGTAAACCATTAGAGTGAAAAAGGTATGCATGGGGCAAATGTAATATAGCATGTAATGGTTATCAAGGATAATGCAGCAGAACGCGACGAAGAAATTAAGTCGCCACATCATCTGTGTTAAACATGACAAGAGCCGTCAGCTTATTTTCAAATGCTGTAGTGAATCATCAAATAAAGAGGAATTACTAGCAAGGAACCACCTCAGCAAACCGGGCAAGGCTGAAATTCTTCCGGACATAGTAATAAGAGAAGTTCCCAAAGCCAGTCATCCACACATAGGCAGCAATAAAAACACGAATTGCATTATAAATTTCTTTTGCTTCAAAGTAGTGATACATCAGAAACAGTACCTGGATATTGAGAGGGAAATCAAGTTGCATTCGTACTGGCAATATATTGGACTTCATAAGTTACTCCTGATTTGCCAGCTTAGATAATATAGCATATTATAAACTAGAATAAGAAAAGCTTCAAAGAAGTGAAGCATTTTGATAAATCACACTAATTGGTGTACGAAAAAAATAAACAGCTGCAAGAGAACAGATATGGCCTGGGATAAAGACCATCTGGTCTGAGAAATTTAAAAAATCTCAATGAGTTTTTTGAGAAGAAACATGCATATGAAGAGAAACTATTGAGGGGTTTTCTTTTTCTTTAGACTATTGCAGGGTTTTCTTTTTCTTAATAAAAAAATTAATAGCTCAATAAACAGCTATTTATTTCAATTATAAAGCACATCCCTTCATCTATAGTTAGATGATAATGGTTCAATGCTTAAGACTTGTCATGCCAAGCAAAAATTTCACATTAACAGCACTGAAATGTGACTACCACTGAAGAGCTTCCATGCACAAATTTCCCTCTTTCAAGCGAAGAGTTGACAGCTAAAAGCATCAGAAGGAATTCCCTCCAACCAGCCTACCAACCAAGCTTGTTAACATCTAGTCTGGATCGGCCTAGATGCTCCTACGCTGCAACAAACACAGATCGGATAGATCCAGCTTTAAAGTTGTTGCAAGATCTTTATTGTTAGGGAATTAACCAAATGACATGCACATTTGAAGCAGTCAAATTTAATCTTGACTCAAGATCAAGGTTTGTGTCTAGATGTCTATCTCTGGCCAGGTTGATCTGATATTTCCAAAACCCTAGTAGCATTTGCTTTTGAAGACTAATTCTTAACAAGCTGTAAAGAATGCATGAAGCAACTGGATCTCCCAGAATTCAAGACATGTTTGGGATTTTGTGATTGAGCACAAGTATCCGTTAAGATGACAGCTTGAAAAGAGAACCAGAAACTAGGTCTAATGACATTTCATGCGATTGAACTCAATGCATAAGCAAAAAAGATGGGTGGTATTTTTATGGTCATCTGGGTCTGATCTGGAAAAATAAATTAATTCATACTTGAGATATATTGGATGCAAAAGCAAAGGGAAGGACTCGCATAGTATTAAATGAGGTTGACATTGAGGATAAAAAGCTTAACAATGTAATTACAAACCTGCATCCACCCCTTCCATTCCTCAGTCTGGTGCCTATTTAGATACTGTATGGATTTTCCCGACAGTGGTGATTTATCATGGTGGACCTTAAAAGATGTCATTGCTGCAACAATGATGAGAAGAAAGTAGAGAAACAGGAAAATATCCCTGTTATAATTCTGCAAACAGAAAACAGTGATCAGATTAGATACCCTAGTTGTCTAGAATGAAATGAGTACAAAATATAGCTACATCTAAAAAAGTGCAAACTTTATTAAGATTCAAGAATAATCCATTGGTTCCATAAGATATCCATGATCCATGCTCCTAAATGGATTTCACGAATATCTAAATATTAAAGAGATGCATAAAATGAACTGATTCAAAAGAACAGAGAAATGACTAGTCTTCAAGCATGCTACTCCTAATTATCTCAATGCTTGAATTAAGGAGTTTTATGATTAACTATGGCCACTATTTTGGTTTTACAATATGTCATATTTGGGCTTGTTTGTTGCCAGAATTTTTTTTAAAGTTCTTACCCATCTAAGTTTTTTTTTTTAAACTTGGTTCTGACAGGACTATAGCTATCTGAACCAACCGATTATTTGATTATTAGGATCTAATTTAACTGAGTGGAAAATCTATATCTCTTTTAAGTTTTCTCTCTCTTTTTGGAAGTCCTATGTATTTCCTTCTTGTTATTGAATAGAACTGCTTGAAAAGATTTACAAACAAATGGCTTAAGTTCATCAGCTTTGTTGGTTGGCTTTGTTCAAGAATAAGGTTTGACTCTGAGCTAGAGCTTACAAATAAAATTGTGAGACCTCTTGTATTTTGTTGTAATCCTTAATCACCTTAGGATATATCACTAAGTGAAGAAAGTAACTCGCTCATATCTTGACATTCGGTCTTTAATAATTTGAGATATCATTCTATGTTAACTTGGCCACCACCATTATCCACCCAAAAGAATTCTTCTTATCAATGTTAATCCATCCTCAAGAAAATGAAAACTTCTAACCCTTCAGGACACTTAAAACAATACTACATTCTAACAATTGTTTCCTGAGTTTAACATGCCACAGTGAAGCTAAAGTGAAGCCTAACTGTGTTGCACATACGTCGGCGTATGCATGTGTGGATCATATGCTTATCAGTATAATTGTGATTCATTTCTTATTTATCAGGGCATACATCATGAACAGAGTTTAATGCTTCAAGTGATAAATTTAAGAAACAATATGTCCTAGTTCGTTTACTTATGATTCTCACATTGCAGTAGGTGTTTTATTAAAGATTATGAAAGACGCAATATACGAGCAGCATTCTGATTTAAACATGTACAATGAATAAAACATGCAAGAGTTTTGGATAAGTTAAATTTCCAGGTTCAGGTTCATGCTCAGTTCCCTTTGAAATGTCCTCTTATAAGAACTTAATTTTTGAATATGAAGGAAAGTAAGCTTACCGTTCTTCCTGCTAAAATATACCTCATGTCAAAATTTTTCAAATTTTGTGGATTGAAGCATATAGCTGGCTTTGTAAGGGATAAAAAAGTACCTTTGTTGACTCTCCAAGGAGATTTGTACGATCACATATGTAAAAGTAACCCAAGAAAGTTCCAAATTCTACTCTGAAAATTATCAGCTCAAATCCATTAACCCGCTGCTTCTACAAGGAAGTTATTATGAGTCCAAAAGTTCACAGCTGTTTCACTTACATGGCTTGTAATGTCAAACGGTTCTCTAGCAAGAAATCTTTGTCCATCAGAAAAAACCTGAACAACTCGACAAGTGCAAAAAAAAAGTGCCACTAGTCAGGCAAAACTGAACACCAAAAAATTTACATGTTAAGATGGCAATTGTATTAAATTTATAAAACCTGACAAGGCTTGCAGATGATTTGTGAGCTTTTGAATAAGCTGATGAGAGACCTCCTCCCATTAACTGAACTTTAGCTTCTTCACTGAGTAAGCTGATGTCCAATGCAATCAAATTGACATCAGACTGCCTGCCAATAGAAATCAAAGAAGGGATTGGGATCATGTCTAGAGTTTAAGACCAACAATCAGATACAAACATCTTAAATTTTACATATGGTTATATTCTAAAATCCACTATAGCATTAATGACAATGTTGCAACCTTTGTTAAAGAAATAAGCCTCATGGGGCTGCATGAAGATAACCCCAAGAAAATTGGACTCCAAAATGCCACCCTTTGCCCATGGCTTGTGCTAGCATGCATTAAGTGCCAAGCTCTGACTGGATTAATCATCAAAATTTCGTGATGAGAGAACTCTCAAACCATGCTTTTACTTTTCCTAGTCAAAATATTACTAATAGGCCACCAATTCATGCAGAATTTCTGTTCCAAACATAAAAGATGATTCCTATGTAGTATCCCGTTTTAGTATATGGTCCTTTGCAAATAATTTTCAACGCCATCCACTAGTTAATGAGTGGTAACGAAATCTCTTTAAATAATGTTAAACGCTTAAACACCTACTTTGATGGAAGTAGGCTGTGGAAGGGAGTTAAGACATCTCTTTAAATAAAGATCATTTTGATAACAAAAAATAATTGAAAGAAAACCAGAAGCAAGAAGAGATGTTGGGTCCATGATCAAGAGCATATCCTGAGGGCATACACCATCATGTGCGATAGCTCATTGATTGAAAGCACTCAATCAAGGTTCTTGAAGCAGTAGATCAAGATCCCGAGAATTCGAGAAGTAGATCTGCAGTTGATTCAGAACGAGAGGAAGATCAAGATCCTGATTCAGATCTTCGAGAGGTAGATCATAAGCAATGGCTGGAGGTAATACAAAGATCCTATCTATTAATTCTATATAATATTGTGTAGATTGTTTAATATATTTCTAACAGTTGGTATCAGAGCTTTTAAACCTCTTCCTTATTTTTGTTGTGAGTATTTCCATCGGAATTTATTTCTTTTATTCTTTGATATGGTTTAAATAAAAGAAAGTTGATATAATTAATGAAATATCAATTGTGTTGTGGTGGTTACTCTTCGGTTTTTTAATCCGACGTTCTTAAAAGATGATTTTATGGTTCCGATTTTTGCTCCTCGATTCTTCGTTCCGATTTTGCTCACGGAACTTTGAGCGGCCGAATTTATAGCTTATGAACAGGATATTCGGAAATGTATGGGTCATACGGTGAATTTTGTTCACGTTAAAGGAAAGAATTCCGTGCGTTTTCAGTTTTGTCGCATCATGGATTTTTCGGATTTCTCTGGCATTAAAAAAAAGGGCTTGCGGAGATCTCAGGTTCAAATCTACAGTGGCCGTTTTTCCTCTATTGTTCCAATTTTTCCTGGCTGTTCCGATTTTCTTTCGTCAGGTTTCGATTTGCTCACGGAACTTTGAGCGGAGCGGAAACGTAAAGAGAGAAAAAATAGCGGAAACATGGCTTCCATAACCACATGCGGTGACATGTTAAAGAGAGAAAACGTAAAGAGAGAAAAAATAGCGAAAACATGGCTTCCGTAACCACATGCGATGACCTGTTAAAGAGAGAAAACGTGGCCTGTTCTATGCGGTTTTCGATTTTCTCGCCTATGGGTCTTTCGGTTTTCTCACAGGATTTAAAATCAGATTGGATTGGTTAAATTTTAAATGCATGCTATTATCTGTTTAATATTATATCATGTGATATGATTGGTTTTATCATTTATTTTTAAGTTTAAAATTTTTGTATTAAAATATGCCTCCTAAGTCTCTATGCCTACGATGTTTTGCATAGACTGGCCCAAGAGAATAATGAGCTACGGCCGAACGTGTTTTAATTAACAAAAAATTTTCTTAAGATGATAATTTTGAAAATTTTAAATAGATAATTGATATGCTATCTCCTATTTTGTATGTTAGATTTGTTTTATGCATGAATAAAATTATATTTGGTGGTAGTGTGAAAAATCATAGTGTAAATCCTTTCAAGGTCTGATTGGTCAATTGGTGTCTAGAAAAGTAAAGAGATTGTGGTTACTTAATTGGTTCCGTTGACTGACCTAAGGAAAGCAACGGGGGACCCCCACTTCTCTTTCACTGGCCTGGCCAATTTGATTAATTCAGATATTGATTTGAAAATGTTATGTTGATTAAGATCACTACCTAATAATCATGCTAAATTAGTTAATATATATGCATATAATGGAATTCAAATGTCATGTGATCAATATAATTTTGATTAATTGAGGAGTTGCCACAACATCTTTAATTAATCAAAATTATATATTGAGTTGCAAAGATCACATAAGGTTAGATAACATTAATTATGATTAATTATATTAATGCAATGAATCTTATCCCACATGAATTTTTATTGCACTGATATAATTAATTAGGATGGGATAACAAATTATTTTCTTAATTATCCATATAAATTAAGAAAGGAATATGATTTGTTAGTCACATCATTAAGTTAATGAGTCTATTTACGTATAATCTTAGCCCACAGGTAGTTATTATATGTTATTGATTCATGTTATTGCATGTTTACATTGGTAAGACATGACATCAAGTTATATGCCTCAAATTTAGTTACATGTACATGATTTTTATTTTTATGCAGCTATTTTGCCTGTTAATATTTCTGATATAAAATGTGATGTTCCGATTTAAGTGGTGATAATTATAAATTATGGAAGGAGAGAATTCTTCTTCAATTAGGGTGCATGGATATTGACTATGCTATCAGGAACAATGAACCACATTCGGTTATATCTACTAGCACTCAGGCTGAGATTGCTGCGTATGAACGATGGGAGCGATCCAATCACCTCAGTATGATGTTCATACATACTAAGATTTTGCTAGTATACGTGGTTCAATTCCTAAGTGCAAAAATGTCAAGGAACTTCTAAAGGCTATTGATGCACAATTTGAGTCTTCAGATAAGGCACTGGCTAGCACCTAATGACGAAATTGTCATCAATGAAGCTCATTACTGTTGGAGGTGCGCGTGAGCACATCATGAAGATGAGGGACATTGCGGCTCAGTTAAAATTCCTAGAGGTTGAGATGTCAGAATCTTTCTTGGTGCACTTTATTTTGAGCTCACTCCCATAGCAGTATAGTCCCTTCAAAATATTTTACAACACATAAGGAAAAATGGTCAATTAATGAACTTCTGACCATGTGTGTTCAAGAGGAAGGAGGCTGATTTAGAAATGGAAGAAAGTGCACATTTAGTCACTCAGAGAAAGACTAAAGCTCCCAAAGCCAAACGCAAAGGAAAGGGTAAAGTACCCATCCATACAGAAAACAAGGAGTCCAAGTGCTTCTTTTGCAAGAAGAAAGGGCATATAAAGAAAGTTGTCTCAAATTCAAAGCTTGGCTTGACAAGAAAGGTACTTTAACTCATTCGTATGTCATGAGTCCAATTTGGTTATATGTCATAACACATGGTGGATTATTCTGGTTCTACAATCCATGTTTCAAATACCTTGCAGGGTTTTCTAAATCAAAGGAAACCATTGGAAGTGAACAAAGCATCTATTCAGGAAACAAAATGGGTTCACATGTGGAAGCGATTGGGACGTGCAGGCTTATTTTAGATTCTGGTTTTGTTTTGGATTTGAAAAGACATTTTATATTCCAAGTTTCTCTAGAAATTTGATTTCAGTGTCAAGGCTTGTACCAGCAGGATATTCCTTTAATTTTAATAAAAGCTATGTTGATTTATTTTATAAATCTAAGCTTATTGGGAATGATGCATTGTCCGACAATCTTTTCCAAATTAATTTGAAAAACAATACTTCCTATAATGTGATGTACGCCCAAACTGGTATGAAAAGATGTGTTATGAATGAGAATTCCTCTATTTTGTGGCATCAAGATTAGGTCATATCTCCATTGAGAGAATTAAAAGATTAGTAAAAGATGGAGTACTTGATACTCTTGATTTTGCTGATTTTGGCACTTGTGTGGACTGCGTAAAGGGAAAGAAAACCAACAAGTCCAAAAAAGATGCCAAGAGAAGTTCAGAAGTACTGAAGATCATACATACGGATATCTGTAGCCCAGATATGGACTCGTATGGTCAGAGATACTTCATCTCATTTATTGATGACTATTATGATATATGTATCTCTACCTGCTTCATAATAAGAACGAAGCATTAGATGCCTTTAAGGTATTTAAGGCAGAAGTAGAGAAACAATGCGGGAAGCAAATTAAGGTCGTGAGTCAGATAGAGGTGGAGAATATTATGGTAGATACACTGAGAATGGACAAGCATCTAGTCCATTTGCTCGGTTTCTTGAAGAAAATGGAATTGTTGCACAATACACCATGCCGGATCTCCTGACCAAAACGGTGTAGCTGAAAGGAGAAATCGAACATTATTGGACATGGTAAAGAGCATGATTGTCAGCTCCAACCTACCTAAATCCTTGTGGACTGAAGCTCTTAAAACAACTGCGTATATATTAAATCGGGTTCCAACCAAGGCTGTTTCCAAAATGCCATTTGAGTTATATAAAGGTTGAAACCAAGTTTACAACATATACGTGTTTGGGGATGCCCATCTGAAGTAAGAGTTTATAATCCACAAGAAAAGAAACTAGACCCAAGGACTATTAGTGGATATTTTATTGGATATGCTGATAAGTCCAAGGGTTATGATTTTATTGTCCATCTCATAGCACTAGGATTGTGGAATCAAGAAATGCAAAATTTCTTGAGAACGACTTGATCAGTGGGAGTGATCAATCTCAGTATTGGCTTCTTCTGAGAAAGATCATTCAGATATTCCAGCTTCTACTTCAAGTGAGGGATTGGTTGTTATTTATAGCACTCCTCAAACTCAAATAAGTGCTCAACAACCAGTCATTGAAATTTCACAAGCTGATGATAATCTAGAAGATCATGTTGTTCAACAACAATCAGTTGTGCAAGATACTCCTCAAAGGTCATTGACACAACATTAAGAAGATCAACTAGAATAAAGAAATCAGCAATTCCTAGTGATTATATCGTGTATCTACATGAATCACTATAACATTGGAGCCGAAAATGATCCTGAAACGTTTTCACAAGCCATGAGTTCTAAGGAATCAAACTTGTGGTACAATGCCATGAAGGACGAGATGGAATCTATGGCATCTAATTAAGTCTGGATCTTGTTGAGTTGCCTGATGGTGTAAAAGCCATTGGATGTAGATGGGTCTTTAAAATAAAGAAAGACTCACAAGGCAACATTGAAAGATATAAAGCAAGACTCGTTGCCAAAGGGTTCACTCAGAGGGAAGGAATGACTACATGGAGATATTTTCTCCTGTTTCCAAGAAAGATTCTCTCCGAATAATTATGGCATTGGTAGCTCATTTTGATTTTGAGTTACATCAAATGGACGTGAAAATTGCATTCGTTAATGGAGATCTAGAGGAAGAGGTTTACATGAAAACAACCTGAAGGATTTTCCTCTGGTGATAGTGAGTATTTGGTTTTGAAGAGAACATCATGGATCTAAAATTTCATGATGTGATCTCTTCCTTTGGTTTTGAAGAGAACATCATGGATCAATGTATATACTAGAAGGTTAGTGGGAGCAAAATTTTTTCTTGGTCCTATATGTGATGACATTCTACTTGCAACCAATGATAAATGGTTGCTATATGAGGTGAAACAATTCTCTTCAAAAATTTTGATATAAAAGTATGAGTGATCTTATGTCATTGGCATTAAGATCCATAGAGAAAAATCTCGAGGCATTTTAGGATTGTCTCAAGAAACTTATATCAATAAAGTCTTGGAGAGATTTCAGATGAAAAATTGTTCACAAGTGTTGCACCTAAGATTTCAGATGAAAAACAAGCTTAAGAAATCCATATATGGATTGAAACAAGCCTCACGTCAGTGGTATCTAAAATTTCATGATGTGATCTCTTCCTTTGGTTTTGAAGAGAATATCATGGATCAATGTATATACCAGAAGGTTAGTGGGAGCAAAATTTATTTCTTGGTCCTATATGTGGATGACATTCTACTTGCAACCAATGATAAATGGTTGTTATATGAGGTGAAACAATTTTCTCCAAAAATTAATATGAAAGATATGAGTGAGGCATCTTATGTCATTGGCATTAAGATCTATAGAGAAAAATCTCGAGGCATTTTAGGATTGTCTCAAGAAACTTATATCAATAAAGTCTTGGAGAGATTTCAGATGAAAAATTATTCACCAAGTGTTGCACCTATAGTGAAGGGTGACAAGTTCGCTTTGAACCAGTGCCCTAAAAATGAACTTGAACGGAAATATGCACAACATTCCATATGCTTCAGCTGTTGGAAGCCTAATGTATGCTCAGGTTTGCACAAGACCTGACATTGCATTTGCAGTAGGAATATTGGGAAGATATCAGAGTAATCCAGGTTTAGACCACTGGAGAGCTGCTAAAAAGGTGATGAGGTATCTTCAAGGGACCAAGGACTACATGCTCATGTATAGACAAACTGATCATTTGGAGATAGAGGGTTACTCAGATTCGGACTTTGCTGGCTGCGTTGATTCTCGGAAATCAACATTAGGATTTATATTTATGCTAGCTGGTGGAGCCATATCATGGAGGAGTGCAAAGCAGACTTTGACTGCTACCTCTACTATGGAAGCAGAGTTCGTTGCTTGTTTTGAGGCTACATCGCAAGGTGTATGGTTGAAGAGTTTCGTCTCAGGCTTAGAATTGTTGACTCTATTGCTAGGCCAATTAAACTGTACTGTGACAATTCGGCTGCTGTATTTTTGGCTAAAAACCATAAGAGTGGTAGTCGAAGTAAACATATCGACATTAAGTATTTAGCCATAAGAGAACGTGTTAAAGAAAACAAAGTGGTCATAAAACACCTTAGCACTGAATTGATGATAGCTGATCCTTTGACTAAAGGCATGCCAATTAAGAATTTAAGGATCATGTGATACGAATGGGAGTTGGTTCCATGATATAATTGCATGGATAGCAATTTGTACAAAGAAACTCTTATTTCAATTATTTGTTTATTTCTTATTCAAGTGTACACATTGTTTGACTTTGAGAAATGACAAACTTTTCTTTTGGACTTTGAATAAACATATGGTTTATTCATTATGTTATGTTGTCACATTTGGAATAGTGGTAAAGAAATTGAATGCATTGTAATACATAGAAGATAATACTCAATTATAGAGGAACTATCGCTATGATTCATGTATTTGGTTTCTTGTTCAGTATTGAGAATTGTGGATTAAGATAAAATATACGGACCAAGTGAGAGAATGTAGTATCCCGTTTTAGTAGATGGTCCTTTGCAAATAATTTTCAATGCCATCCACTAGTTAATGAGTAGTAACGAAATCTCTTTAAATAATGTTAAACGCTTAAACGCCTACTTTGATGGGAGTAGGCGGTGGAAGGGAGTTAAGACATCTCTTTAAATAGAGATCCCTTCTAAGGCTTTCGATAACAAAAAATAATCAAAAGAAAACCAGAAGCAAGAAGAGATGTTGGGTCCCTGATCAAGAGCATATCCTGAGGGCATACACCATCGTGTGCGATAGCTCATTGATTGGAAGCACTCAATCAAGGTTCTTGAAGCAGTAGATCAAGATCCCGAGAAGTAGATCTGCAGCTGATTCAGAACGAGAGGAAGATCAAGATCCTAGTTCAGATCTTCGAGAGGTAGATCATAAGCAATGGCGGGAGGTAATACAAAGATCCTATCTATTAATTCTATACAATATTGTGTAGATTGTTTAATAGATTTCTAACATCCTACCCACAAATTCAGACATAAATAATTCCATAACCAACTATATTGAGAAAAAAGCTTAGCTGCAATGAAATTGGAAAAAGTTCAAAACACAAAGAATTAAACTACACAACACTAATAGAGGTAGCATAAGGCAAATGCGTCATCTAGATTACGTATAACTCACAGTTTTGAAGAACTTGAGTTCATCCAGTATTCCAGCAGCTCTGAATACACCCATGCCAAAAATATCGGGATGAATCCGAGAAGCACTGATACCTGCCTCAAATGCACACCCAATTTGTGTTAGCCACTGCCTCAACCATATGAAAATGAACAATTTTCAGTAAATTATCCCTCTCATTGCTTCATGAACAACTTAACAACATAGACATCGATCTATTCTTTAACAACAAAGCTTTCATAACATAAATACCAACAATTTCCGCATTTGACTCAGAAACACAAGCAAAAAGAAAAGAAAAAAATCAAAACTCCCATTTTTTTGGGGAAAAAAAAAAAGCAAAAAGGTGCTAACTTTCTTCCGATTCACGCACCTGGCCAGCAGTGATCGGCCCTGAAATCTCCATTGAAGACCGTTTACGAGTCACGAAGAAGAAACTCTACCACGAAATGCGATTCGAGTACACGAGCATTTCCAGGTCTAGCATTCAGCTCAGAAACCCAAAAAAAAAAAAAAAATCACAGAAAAAATGCCTCTTTACCCACGGAGTCCCACTCCAAAACTCTAGTATATTTATAGGACGATCGAATCAGACAAAACAGGGGAGCTGAAAGTTCCATCTCTGAACCTTCCATAGTCTCAGCTCAAAGACACAGACTGTTTGCTGTCCCCATTTGCCTTCAATTATCTGCTTTGATTTTGTCCTGTTCATCGACTGGTCTCATTGTGCACTTTGTCTTCGGTTTCTTTCTGATTGACTCCTTTAACACCATTTCCGTGCGTGATTGTTCTTTATTGCTTTGGACATCTGGCTTTCACTGTAATCATTCACATGAAAACCAACATAAGTTTGGATCATTGGCCGCCTCAAAAGGGTTTGGATCATTGGCACGTTCCCACGCATTGGAGTTAGAAAAAAAAAAATAGTAAGGATATTTAATAAGCGGCCATTGAAACATAAAACTTTTAATTATATATATATATATATATCATATTATATGTATTATTTTTATATTTTTGGTATTTTATATGTAAACAAATAAATATGTACATTAAATAAATAAATAAATGATATATATATTATATTATAAATAAATTTCAATGTGCACACATGTCACGCACTTAACTGGACCAAAGAGTTAAAAGAAAATAGTATATAGTATTTTTTCCTTCATGGTCCATAGTTGCAAATGAATCAGATTGATCTGTGATCTAGTTTGGTTTTAATTTAATTCGTATTTAAGAATTCATAGGTTTGATCGATTTTAAAAATTAGATTTGAACTAAATTTTGGGCTAAATTTGGATCTTATATTTTTTTACCCAACTTGGAAAGAATTTAAATTAATTTATTTTAATTCATAAATTTTAATTATATAAGTCTTATTCCTTTTACTTTAATTATCTTTATAAATTTACTAATTTTTCCTTTCATTCTAACACTAGATCTCCTTCCATATTTTTTAATTATTCTATCTAAATATATATAGTATTATTTATTTTAATAGATTCTTATTAATAATATTTTAAGTATATTAATAAATATTTTAAATATTATAATTATAAGGATAATCATTTGCTTGGATAGCATTAAAGTTTTAAATGAAATTTAAATTTATGTTAATTTTTTAATCTCATTTAAATTTTTAAAAAGTTTTATATTTGAATATTAATTACTAAATTTAGTAATAAAAAAAGTTGAACGATTGACTCAAATACAATATTGGGTTGAACTCAATTAGAGCCGAATAATTTTGAGTCTAAAATTTTTTGCATAGATCTAATCTAATCAACTCGCTCAATAAATGGGTTAGGTCCAAGTTCAAAACAAAAACGGGAAGATAAAACAAAGTCGAATTGAGATCAAGCATGACTTAATCTGGTACAATCCATTTCCAACCCTAGGAGGGGCCATGCATTAAGTTGCCCAAAACAGTAAACATAAAAAAGGATTACACTAAATGAAGAAGTTTTAGGAGTAGTTCTAACAATTAATTGGTTGATGAGGTTGATGGTTGAAGAAAATAATAAAATCATTTTGAGATGATTTTGACATGACACATCTACCATAGAAGGTTTGCATGATAAGCAACCATGGCATTCATGCACAAGGTCACTTCGACAAGGAAAAAAGAGTGATCACGAAGAAGTTTTGGAGTAGTCCCAATGATGCATTGATTGATGAGCTTGGTAGTTCAAGGTGATTTTCTTTTTTAAATTTTCAAGTAATCAAAAAACAAAATTATTTTGAGATGATTTTGACATGAAACATAAATATTTGCATGGAGTTGTAGTTAAAAAATAACAATGTTGATTATTATTGATGTTGATCGTAAAAAAAAAAGAGATTTAAGGACACTAAGAAAGTATGCTTGGATCAAATAAATGGCAACATTGGATCCTAGTAAGTTTGATACATTAAAAAATAATAAATTTTTATTATTGTTTAAGTTTGCCAATGGAGAAGAATCCTTGTTGAAGGTGTGCATATTTTAAAATTATAATATTTGAGAAACACCTAAAATGTTAGCTTTTGTTTTGGAGCAAGGATTGGATTTTGATTGAAATGATTGATGACATTAATGTTCTTGTTATTGCTCAAGTTGATGGAAGAAAGCATCCAAGGTTAGAGTGCCCTTTAATATGAAATAAAATATAAGTTAGGTTTCTAGATAAAGATTGGTGATTTTTGTTTGAGTGAGTTTGCTATTAAGCTTTGAATGCACAATTTTGTGTAAAAAAACAATAACTTTAAGGCAAAATCTCTGAATTTTTTTTGTGAAAAAAACCTACTTATTTGATCAACAAACTAACTTATTTATATGACATTTTCCAATGCCAATATCTCCCTTGCAGGTGAGAAGGTGCAAAGATACAAAATAAATAGAAAAAGCCAAGATTACATAAATCTCTCTTGACCCAAAAATCTTGGAACCATAGAAAACTACCCCCACCCCCCCTTTGAACTCTAGCATTAAGAGGAATTAGGTAGCAGTAGCAGCATCACACGACAACCTCCACTCACATGATATGGAAGATGTCATGGGCCCTCACACATCTCAATATATAGTTTTATGTTTGATCTTATCTCCATGAAATTGCTAACTTCAACTCTTTCTTTTATTTCTGAGAGTAAAACCTAGCACCCTTTAGTTTAGTGAGCTTCTTTTATTAATATTTTGCCAGTGAAAATAGCCAGGAATACTTAAAGAGATCAGTCATGGCTTATCAAAAGGTATCTTCAAATAGAAGCCTCTTTATCAGTACCATATAAATGAAAACAAAGGATTTGGACTATGCATAGTGTGCAGGTGACATTTGGAAGAGGTAGGTTGCTTGGAGCTTAATTTCACATCATACTAAAAGCATGGTGTCTTTCCATTATATTCCATTCCCTTTACTCAAACAGTGAGATGAAATGACCATAAGAAAAGGGATGGTCTTTTTCCATTATATTCCATTCCCTTTACTCTTGTAAAGCTTCACAGTTTCTATCTGGCAGCTACTAGATTAATGAGTTAACAATCCTAGCAGACTCAAAATGGTCCTGAAGGACTACAACAGTGGCCACTGCTAACCAATAGATTCAACACATTTAATGGTTTGGAGATGGAGAATATTTTTTTCAGCATTTTCTTAGATCTAGAACTCCTAGTGATCCAAGGACTAAAAAAAAATAATGAACATTAATCCTCTAGATGTATATTTTTTTCATATTTATTTGCAATATTTCTCTTAGCTTTTGAGAGAGTTGATCAGTTGTAGTTGCTAAAAGTATTGAAGGTTGGGCACCAATGATTCGGATTTAAATCTTGTATCATCTTGACGTTGCCATGTTTCCTCCCATCCTATTTATCAAAATTTGAACAAAAAATTTCTTTACAAGCAATCCATATTGAAAGGCCTATCCTTGAATACAAGTTTATTCATAACAAGTATTAAAAGAACTTCTGCTTGAAGTTATAGTTAATTGTAGTGGTCACCTAAGAATCATCATTTCTTTGTAGAAATGCCACCAAAAATCCAGAGTTGAAGTTCAGATAACTCCATGGAGAGTCCAAAGCTCAACTCATGCCCCAACAATTGAACAAAAATCGATCAATGTCTCGGTCTGAAACACATTCCACACCAATTTCACTAGTTCTTGCAGAGTTCAACTCGAGTCACTCACATGCTCCAGTCCATTCAACTCCTCAAGGACCTAATACAATGTTCTCTTAATTTGGAACCAATGGTATAAAGCAAAGATTTATAGGTCATGTTACATAAGTTAAAATTTAAAACCACATTCTTTTACTGCGATGTTTTACAGAGTAAAATGCAGTATGCTTTACTTATAAGAAATAGGAGTTAGGATCTGGGAGTAGATGTAAGGATATATATGTATATATGTATGTGTTTGTGTGTATATATATACAGAGAGTGTGTGGACATGGAGGTGGAAGAGGATGGCCCTTGTTTGGTTTTCAGTGATCATCTTGGTTTCTTCTTTCAGTGGTCACACCTCCAATGAGATCTCACAAAATATTTGGGTAATCTAATGCATTTCCTGTTACATTGGGAAATCATAGTGTGGAGAGTCCTCACACAGACAAAGGTGATGAGGATGGCATCCATATTGTCTCAAATTTAGCCAAACAAAGGCTGCTTTGCCTCAATCCTTCATCCCATATGATTGTTTAAATATATTTTTGTTATTCCTATTAAAAATTAAAAAAATCAAGTGCATCACATGTATCACATTCTAATCTTAAATAACCTTTATGAAACGCTTATTTTCTTTTGTTAGAGGTTGTTAGCATATAATGACATAAAACTCAGGTTATAGGCTAAACTTCTGGCCAGTGAAATTTAGATCTAATATACAATAAACAGTGAATAAAATCCTCTTCCTCTAGCATTTAAATTTCTTGTCACCTTTAATACTTAAAATTTTAGTAAGACTTGTTTTATTCAACCATTGAAAAACCAAAGTAAAGGAATTTTGCATGTAACTTACAATTAAATTTGAAATTACAAAATAATCTCTTACTTTTTTTATGTTTATATTTCCTATTCCTCCAGCCTTAGTCATTTGTGTCATTTGGTTTACAAAATTACATTAGTCAATTGTCTTATAAAGGGTTCCTTATGTTGAATGGTGGTAGCATGCATGCTTATTTGAAATCCATCTTATTTATGTCAAGATAAACATGGCATTCTGACATGATATGCGAGAAAAATCATCATATCAAAGAAGATCATGTGACTTATCTTGTATTCTTGGTTAAGTAGTGGAGGTATTAGAAGACTTTGCTGTCAAGATACTCAGTGTAACAACCATGAGACTTTGCTTCACCTGAAGGCACTTGATGCATTGCTTAGATTGTTTGTAGTTTGAAATGGCTTGTGATTGCAACTCCCAGAATAATAGCCCAAGACTTTGATTAAAAGAAACTAATAATCTACTCAGGTTTAAATCTCCTCCTGTCCAAGATTAAATTGGAGAGGTTTGGTCCTATGATCACTACCATCTTTGTACTATGTGATGGTCATAATTGTCTGGACCCATGCTGTATAGGAGATATTCTGTTTCACATAAAGTGCAAGCCTTGTGCAATCACAATTGCCATAAATGGAGGGACGATGGTGGTGACAATACTGGACCTTCACTACCTGCTCTGAGGCAAAGAGGATCCCAGGTTCAGGCTAGTCTCCAAATCCCTGTATATTGGTCTCATCAGACATGGCTTTAGCCTTTTTGCCTCACTGGTGCCAACTAGAACCAACCTGCCAATGAGAAATAGTGTCACACAAACAATGAGAAAGTGTTTGCCATGCATCCAATCTCTGGCTATCAAATCAATCCTGCAAGAATCCAAGCTCATCCATGATGGGAGCTTCTAAATACACCCCAAAAATTACTCTCTACGCCCACGGGCGCACACATTAATTTTTTTAAAAAAATTATATTTATAAATTATCCTTAAATCTCTCTTTTTCATTTTTTCTCTCCACACCCCGTCCGATCACTCTTCTCCCTGGCCTCGATCGCTCCAGCCTTCCCCCACACCGACTCCCCTCCCCTTCCCTCCCCGGCCCCCTCCACACCAACTCTCCTTCCTAGCTCCAGCCGCTCGGGTCCTTCTGGTCCTTCCTTCCTTATCTTCTCCATTCGGTTTATTAGGACCGAACGGAAGTTATCTATTCAGCTCATCAAAGTTATTTGTTCGGCTCGGATAAGTTGAACAGAGGCCTTTCGTTCGCCTGACCTATTCAGGCTGAACAGACGGCTTTTGTTCCGTCAAACATGACCGAACAGAGACCCTCTTTCGACCCAACATGACGGAACAGAGAGGTAAGAAAAGATAAGGCCGAGGCCAGGGAAGGGACGGGAGCCAGTGCCGGAAGGAGAGCGGTGCCAGAGGAGAGAAGACGGTGCTGAGAAGGCGGTGGATGGAAAGGGCAGCCGGTGCCGAGGGTGCAAAAGAGACGAAGGCTAGGGAAGGAGAGGAGAGGAGACGTTGAAGGAGGAGAAGGTGCCGGAAAGAAGGGCCAGAGCAATGGGGCCGGAGAGAAGGACTGGAGCAGCCGGGGCCAAGGACGGAAGCCGATGCTAGGGTGGGAAGGAAAGGGGAGCTGGTGCCAGGTGGGGAGGGGGGAGGGAGGAGGGGAGGAGATGGTGGTGCCATGGGGGGGGGGTGAGGGCGAGGGCGGTTGAGAGAGAGAAAAAAAAGAGGGGAGGGGAGGGGGGTTGGGAGGGTTTTAAGGGTAGTTTAAAATTTTTTATTTTTATATTAAATATGAGTGTGTGGAGAATAAATTTTGAGTGTATTTAGAAATTTTCTCGTCCAGGTTACAACCCTACTTGGGTCTTTAGAGTCTCCCCTCTGGATCCATATTATTTACACCAAGATAGGCTTGGATCTTTAACAGATAATGGATGGTGGAAGGCGTTAGGATTGTGTTTGTTTCTATTAGTAAAAAGTGCCGATTCCCTAGTGGGTTGAGAGTCTCTGACCTTATTGATCAGGATCATAATGGCTGGCACATTCTTTTATAGCCACTTTGTTTGGTGTTGATCTCCATCGCTGCATTCTCTCTATCTCTCTTTTCACATCACACTTCAGACACTAGATTATGGAGGAGATCTTCTTTGACTCGTGCTCCGATCAGGGACCTCATGCAGGATTATAGGCCACAGTTTAGCCGTACTTTGGATGCCTCTTGGATTGGAGGCTCCCCATCCACCCTCGAGTTTGGCTTTTCATTTGGAAGGTGGCTTGGGATGCCTTCCTACGTGCTCCCTCCTCTCTAGAAGGGGCATGGAGATCCAGCGACTTGCCCGTTATGTGGTACTGATGAGGAGACTATTGACCATGTCATTTTCACTTGTACTAGAGCGAAATTGGTTTGGCAGATAGCGGGTTATTATTCTTGGTTTGAGAACAGTGCCCTGTCTTGCACCTCCCTTCTGACTTTGTTGCGGCAGGATAGGAGGAGGGATACCGAGAGGCTGAGTTCTACAGTTGCCTACTTGGCTTACCAGGTTGGTTATCTCGGAACCGGTATATCTTTACTGTGTGACTGACCCTCTCCATCGGATTATTAGGATAGCTTTGCCCTTTCTGCTGAGTACACTATTCATCAGTCAGCCATGAACTCTGATAGCCCTAGCATCTGGGATTCTCCTGCTGCTTCTGCAGCGCACCGGGGTATGGTATTCACCTCCTGGGAACCCCCTCCACTAGGGATGGTCAAAAGTCAATTTTGATGGAAGTGTTCAAGGTCGTTTGATGGGGTCGGCTTTTGTTATCCGTGGATCGGAGGGCCTGTTGTTGGCGGCTGGTGGGTTTGGTCATCTTGATCTATCTGTGCCGTCTGCTGAATTGTATGCTGCGTGGGCTGGTATCTCTTATGCTACACGTAGCTTGGGCATTCGCAGGCTCATCATCGAGGGGGATTCCATGATGGTTGTTCGATGGCTCCAACAGGATCGGGACAACCCTCTTCCTACCAACCCTTTGGTTAGCGACATTCGGGCTATGCTTCGACAGGTTGATACTGCTCAGATTCAGCATATTTACAGGGAAGCTAACTCGGTGGCTGACTGGGTAGCTGCCCGGGTCGCCCACCACTTCGGTCCTTGGTACTGGTCACTGGGTGACTCCTGCCCGGCGGTGCTCTCTCAAATTTTACTTGATATATCGGTTTGATTTACCTAGATTGGTGTGATCGCCCGTTTGTACCAAAAAAAAAGTGCCGATTCATGTAATCATGTATGAATACAACTTCACATTATTTTAGGAAGCATGGACTTGTTTTAAGGTGTAAGCTTGTGAAATTACCATAACATCAGCATAACCTGATTTTTTGTCATTGAGAGTTTCAACTTGGCTTGCATTCACATGTGACAACAAATGATTTGGTTTAGTCATTGCCCTCCAAGACAAGCATCCAATTAGAGCCATGAAATCAATTACCACACAAAATCCTACAATACGAAAGCTCAATCAATCATGGATTTTTTGTTTTTTTCATCAAAATGCTAAAATTAGTGATGAAATAGTTGATACTTTCTTGCACGTTTCATCAATTCATTGATTTATGTTACCTTCCTTGACATCAATATCCATGCCTCACTCGTTTGGTTAACAAAAAGAAGGTACGGAATTGGTTGAAAGAAAGTAGGTATGGAGTAGATAAGACAATAGGCAAGCAAATTTTATATACTTGTTTAAGTACAGTTTTGATTTAAAATTAAGGTTTTCTTATTGTTGTTTATTTATTTGTTTAAGTGAAGTTACAAAAAAAATGATGAATATAAAAGCTTTTCTCTTGTCTGGTATACACGTTACCATAAAATTATCTCAAATATACTAATCCAAAAATAAAAGGTTCGCAAAAATAAAATTATGAAATAAAAATCAAAAATAATTAATTTTAATTTCATTAGTTTATTTAAGTGAAATTGGAATCCAATCATATAAAATTATGAAATTGGAATCATCATCATTTTAAAGATGATTAAACTCTCTCTCTCTCTCTCTCTCTCTCTCTCTCGTTATCACAAAATCCCAATCAAATCTCAGCTAGAAAATTTTAGCAGTTTCTTTTTTTTTTTTTTATCTCAATGATGTCGATTTTTATTAAACAATTTTTTTTTTTAAAAATAAGAAACGGGAATAGTTCTTTGATTTCCGAAATTTCAATTTATAGCGAATTTTTTATTAAATACGTCTGGCCATCATCCCTGGCTTTGGTTCCTCCGATGCTTTCTATCTCTGTCTCATCTCGATCCTAAAAGCCCCAAATTTGAGATTAAAAGAACGCTAATCCTCTCTCGATTTCTCCCTCTCATTCTCGATCTCGATCTCTCATCGGGGCTTGGTCGGTGGGAAGGAGGAGAAGGGGGGGGAGGCGATGTCTCTCCGGCCGGCGACGCGGACGGAGGTCCGGAAGAAAGCTTACAAGACGGGGGTCGACGCCGAGGAGGCTCGGCGGAGGCGGGAGGACAACATCGTCGAGATCCGGAAGAGCAAGCGGGAGGACAGCCTCCTCAAGAAGCGCCGCGAGGCCCTCCTCCAGACCGCGGCCGCCGCTGCCGCCTCCCCCGCCCAAATCGACCACCCTGCCGCCATCGAGAAGAAGGTCCGTTCATTCATCACCCAATATTTTCTTTTCTAGCCCTGAGCTTTCCTTGTCGACTCCATTGTCGGAGTGTCGATTCGATTCAACTAATGATCAATGCCTCTGATTTGAATTGAGTTTTTCTTGTCAATATGCATTAATTCGTATCGTGGGTTTCTCTGGTTTCATCTTGGATCGGCCTTAGTGGGTACTTGGTGAATGCTAGTGGATCGATCTGGATTCAGTGGTTTAGGGCTGATCTCCATGAAACTAGGGTCATGGATGTGATCTTATTTCTTCTTTTTTTTTTTTTTTCCAAAGTAGATTACATCTTAGTCTACGGAAGGAATTCGCATCTAATATGAGCGTTATTTGTTACTGATGCTCTGGAACCTGTTGAAATATTAGGTTGTAAATAACGACTTCGATAGGATTATATCATATTTAGAATTATGATCACGAGGGACCATGCTGCATTATACTGGACCACTGTCAATTTGCCCTGCCAGAGCCCGTTTCTTTTGAGCAAAACCTCATATCCTGTGTATCAGTTTTATATCTCTGCGATCAAAGTTAACATCTATGGTCTATGGATATCAAAATTAGATATTCAGTGTTATTAATCATTGAGATTACCATGCGGTTTCCATAGTAACAAAATTAGTGATTTTTTTCCCAAGAAATTCTGAATAACTTGCTAAGGTATCAGATTTGCTATTTGCTGATCTTCCCAGAAAATCAACCTGTTTAGGGTGTAGATTGGCTTGTTGACATAAAGATCTGCCTCAATCTATCATGTTAAGAGAAAATGAAAGATTGACAGCATGATTAAAGAGAACATCAATTCAGCATTCCAGCTAATATGGTTATACAATGGTCTGATCTGTCTTCTTTCCACATAAGATGATCTCCCTCCCTCTCTCTCTCTATATATATCTTTTGATACTTTCTCAAGTATGTCTATCCTTGGATTGCCCTACATTGGATGGATCATTCTTAATCTGATAAAATTGGTTTATGAGTTTTATGTGTGTTGAATCACTGTTTGTTTTTCTATCAATAAGAGCCTCTTGTAAGTGCATTATATTGTAGAAAGTTCATCTTTTTAGCTTAGGTTCATTCACATCATGACATGTTGATAATTTACACTTTACAATTTACAAGGTAGTCTTGGTTAAAATACTAAATACTAATCAAGCTATATATATAGAGTATAAGCTTCAAGATATTTTGTTGTATCAATTTTTTGATACCATATTATGCTTTCTTTAGACTGATTGTTTGACCTCTTCATTAATTAATGAAGTATCTTTTCTTGATCCCCAAGCTACCTTGTGTTGGACACTTGAACTGTTGATAATTATATTTTATATACGGAATAGAAAATACTTTCCAGCTACAGTGAACCCTTTGAATTAACCTAGGCCCTTGTCTAGATGAACTAATTGTAGACATTGAAGAGAGGGTCTGGAGGTGTATGCTTTTTGCAGATGGCTAGTGTTGATTGATGAGACAAAATTAAGATTAAATATCACTATGAAGTAATGCATGGTTTAAAGTTTCACATGAAAATGGGACCTTCAGTGGTGCTTTCAGAGTTTCAACCTGATTGTGATCTGTTTTAGAATGCCCACTGAAACTAACTTATGGGGCCAAATTTAATGTATATGTAGGTTGGTTATTTTAATTTCTTGCATGCCTATTATTTCTTTAAATGTTGAGAACCACTTTTGTTCTAGGTTCAACTTGAATTTAGACTTTAAAAATACGTAGAGGAAAAGTAAAGTTAGATTTGGCTATCCTTGAGCTAAATTTTCATTGATATTTTTGCTTTTAGATTGCAGATGATGTTATACACTCTAAACATAATATTTTGTTCTTTTTTACAATGTTTTTGTTGCTTCAATGCCAATGCTGAAATAATGTATCTGACTGTCCTGAACATATTCTATTCTTTAAAACATTGAATTGATTTTTATGTTTATTCATTGTTTTCCATAATTTTAGTTGACATTTTTTATTTCCTTTTGCTTGATATTTTCTGAATTTATAGAGCTGACTCCTAAAAGTTGGGACAAGGATGGTTGGTTATAAATTTTTTTTTAATTTTTTAATTTTTTTATACATAATCAAAACCATTGGAACAAAATCAAAGCCTTGGAAGCTGCAAAAATTGATAAAACTATAATATTTGGTTCGGGCAACTGAACCAAAGCAAATTCTTCAACATTGATATTGAAATATTACCATTTATGATTCGGATCTTATGATTCGAATCAAAATCATGCTAAACTATTTGGATGCATGTTTTTGAATCCTAGCAAGACAAGGCATTTTATAGGATATTGGGATGAGTTACTATCCCAAGTGTCAGGTTGGGACCATCCCACCATTGTCCCAACATTTTAATCAGTGTGTCGGTGTGTCCTGTTACATCTATCATTCCAAGTGCTGGGATGAGGTTGGACGGCGGTGCATTTTCTTTCATTAAAAAATTTGGATAGGCCCATCTCACAAGATTTAAAACTTGATTTAGATGAACCTTTGATTGGGATTTGTTACAATCATAAAAACTAAATCTATATTATGAAGTATGTGATCTCTTAAAACATAAGTTCCAACTCAGTCATGTTATTTACATATAAAATCATGTTTAAATCCTTTGCGGCTTTTTAAAATCACTTATTTATCTCTAATATGCCCAAACATGTAAATTAGCAAAATTTTTAGAGCTTTTAACTTCTAAATGCTTTAATAAAATAAGGTTTGGGGGTTTATGGAATTAAGATCGCAAGCAGAAAAGGGTAATCAAATGGATAGGTTGCATATAAATATTTTTGAATAATTAGCCATGATTCTTGTTTCATTGGGTAAGTTATTTCTGTTCCAGTTTGTCTTTGATCAGTGTCATAAGATGAATATTTATTTCTGGAATAATGTAATGTAGAGGCATCCACTATAAAGTGACTGCATATTAATTCTTTAGCTTACCTTTTGGTTTAAACTTTTATACCCACAAGGTAGGGTTGAAAACTTATTTTATTTGGTAAATGTAATCAAATTGAAAACAGTCTGAAATATTGGCTGAGAAAGGAGGAAAATTGGTTGTATCCGTGTCTACTCAAATTTCTTTTTATATTATTGCTTTTATGTACTCTGCAGTTGGAAAGCCTTCCTGGAATGGTGCAAGGAGCTTGGTCCGATGATCCTGCTGTGCAGTTGGAAGCAACTACACAGTTCAGGAAACTCCTATCAATTGGTATGTGCGTATGTACTGAAGACTGAAGAGAATATGCTTGTTATCTATTGGGGCTTGGACAGTTTCTGTTGTTGATAAACAATTAAATATGTTTCTAGAGAAGTGCCCACCTATTGAAGAGGTCATCAAGACAGGGGTTGTTCCCAGGTTTGTGGAATTTCTATCAAGATATGATATGCCACAACTACAGGTATAGTATATCTGAACTAGTTTGCATTAATGATAAGCTATATTCACTTGGTAATTTCAAAGCTGATGTATATAATATTTTTGCAGTTTGAGGCAGCATGGGCATTGACTAATGTAGCATCTGGGACTTCAGAGCATACCCGAGTTGTCATTGATCATGATGCTGTTTCAAAGTTTGTGCAACTTTTGAGCTCTCCTAGTGATGATGTTCGAGAGCAGGTTAATTGTTTTGTTATTTATGTTTCTTCTTTGTATGATTCTCTGTGTGATCATTCACTTTCTTCTAGAATATATGGTAATATATTATTATATTCCGACCTTTAAACAGGCTGTATGGGCCCTGGGTAATGTTGCTGGTGATTCGCCGAATTGTAGGGACTTTGTTCTTAGTCATGGCGCCCTCCTACCATTACTGGCTCAGTTAAATGAAAATTCAAAAATATCAATGCTGAGGAATGCTACATGGACACTTTCCAACTTTTGCCGTGGGAAACCACCAGCACCATTTGATCAGGTGTGGGCTTTGTTTAAAATGTTATCGATTCCCTTGAGAAAGAAACTTAATGTTTTCTTTTTAAGCACAATTCTGCTAAATGGCCTTTCTGATTGGTTGCATCAGACAAAGGTTGCACTCCCTGTTCTTCAGCACCTTATCCACTCAACAGATGAAGAAGTCCTGGCAGATGCTTGCTGGGCACTATCTTATCTTTCTGATGGAACTAATGACAAAATTCAAGCTGTGATAGAGACCAGTGTCTGCCAAAGGCTTGTTGCGCTTCTGCTGTAAGAACTATTCAAATGCTTTCGTTGTTTGTTCCTTTGTGTATTGCTTTTACCACAACTGACAAGGAATGCTTTTCCCTTTAGTCATCCATCTCCTACGGTTCTCATACCTGCTCTTAGGACAGTGGGAAACATTGTCACTGGAGATGACACTCAGACTCAGGTTTGTATTGGGCAATTTTTTACTCTTCTGAAGAATTGGTGTGGCTAGACTTCATGCTGTACAATATTGCAGCGATATTCTAGCCTATTGATCCTTCAGAGTCTGTTTTCTGGTTTCTGCATGATTTATTTTGTGATAATCATAATTGATAACAACTTTTTGAATATATTAGCAATCATCAAAGTGAACAAACCTACTCTTTCAATTCTGCATTATCTATGTAGAGGTGGATTTGAAGACAGATCCAGTTTGTTTGAACTTTAGAGATCTAATACCAATGATCTAAGCTTTTGGATGTGATCTGCTATCTCTTAACTTCTCATGAAAAGGAAAAAAAAAAAAAAAAAGGAGGAGGAGAGTTGGGGAATCCTAGCTTAGATAGTAAAAAACTTGCATTGTTTCATATTATTTGAATTGTTTATTTTTTGAACAATTCAAATAACAAGAAATAATGCATATTTTTTTACCACTCGATGTGTAAGATATGGGTTTCCAAATTACATTATTTTTAGTGTGGAAGCAGTTTAGAAGTATTAGATCACATCAAGTAGAGGTATGAGATTACATCGAGTAGGTCAGATCATCAGTGTTGGACGTTCATTGTTTGGTCAGTACTGACTGGATTAGACTTCAAATCCGATTGATCGGATTTTAGTCCATCTGTATGCTCACACACATATGATGCATATATATGTATGTATGCGTGTATATAAGAATCAATATATAAGATAAATTAACTATCTGAACCTATTGATGAGTAAATTATCTGAATCTGTTTGTTACCCTGACTTTTAGGAGATATCATTATTCAAAATATCAGGTTTTTCTGCATGATCGCATGTGTTCTAAACGTGTGTTTCTAAGTGTAAGTCTTTAAGCCATTGTCCATTCATATGCGGCAAGGTGGCATTTTTCTATGACAGTTAGGGTGTATGGGTGCTCTGAAAGAGCAACGGTAAAGTGGAATCTTTAAACCATTCGTATGTTTAGCATGCACCTGTAAAGAGTACCGGTGGGCAGCATGGTTTTGGAAAAGAGGATAAGGGTGAGCTGGAACACCAAGTTAAGCTTTTAGGATTAATGACTGGAGAATTTATCTGACATCCTGATAAACCAAACAGTTGTAATAACTCACCAGTAAAGTGGAATCTTGCATGGCAGTGACCACTTTTTGGGAACTTCAATACCTCAAATGACTGCATCACAAAGGATAGCTTATCTTTAGCGTCAGGTTCAGTATGCCGGTATGCTGTCCTTGGATGGCATATTGGAGCACATGAACATCTCATCAGTGTCTTCATTGTTAAAATGGTTTCATCACCACAAAGCTTGGTATGTACACATAAAAAAATTGAGTTTTATCCTATGTTTGCTGGGTGTTAAACTGTTTCTTTAGCTTGATTTGCCCATCAAAGATTCAGACTTACTAGTGGTGCATGTTTGCAGGTTGTAATTGACAGCCAAGCACTTCCTTGTCTTTTTCAACTTATCACACAAAATCATAAGAAAAGCATTAAGAAAGAGGCATGCTGGACCATTTCAAACATCACTGCTGGGAATAGAGCTCAGATCCAGGTAAAAATCATGCCAACTGGGGTCAGACTTGTGACATATCTATTGCAATGATACATTATCACTTCATATCAAAATGCTTGGCCATTGGATTTATCTAATTTGATTTAATGTGAATTCTTCCTTCTTTGTTTATTTATTTGTTTTGTTTCATTTTTTTGCCCTCAATCAAAGCATCATTAAAGTGGCATTGTATTATTTGTGGGAGAAAGCCCTGATTTAAGTACCTTTTTTGATCCATGCCATGCCACAGGCTGTTATTGATGCAAACATCATTAATCCTCTAGTACAGCTGCTGCAACATGCAGAATTTGACATTAAGAAAGAGGCAGCATGGGCTATATCAAATGCTACATCAGGGGGTTCCAATGAGCAGATCCAGTATGTTATTGCTTTTCATGTAAACTTATTATTACTTTCACCTTGTATGAGCAATTTAGCAAACCTGACATAATATCTCAACCAGTTAGGTGTGATAATAAATTGCTGATCTGAAATGTGCTATCTTTGCATCTTTTTTCAGAGTGCATCTAATACATGAATCCAATTACTAGCAGTTTGGTCTTCCTTTCTAGCTGTTTGGTTGCTGTTGGACATGGAAATTAAGCAATGAAATATCCATCTTTAATACCTGGTTTATATTTGTAAGAATGATTATCTGTAGGTTGGCAAGATTCTTAAGTGGATTTAAATTTTTTTAAAGTTCAATTGACCTTATAAACTTATTTTTAAGCCACTATTATCTTGAAAAAGAATAATCCTATTTCCTTGGAATATCTTTTTGAATGATAAGAATTAGCTCATCTGAAGTCAAATTCTAATTAATACTGGCAGTGTACATATTGCCAAAAGGATCGCATAGGTGACACATATATATACGTTGCTGATCATTTATATGTTGTGATAAACTGTGTTTGAGATGTTTTTCAACATGATCAAGCACATAAAATTTATTGTTTGTGATTATCATATTTCACCAGGGAAGACAACCTCCTGTCTTGCATAGGAGAGGGGAAGGTACACCAATTTCGTTGAGGTAATGAAAAATAAAAGAGGAAGCACCACACAAAATATTCTCAATATAAAATTCAAGCAAATGAATATTCATGCCTGTCAACATAGTTTAACAGACATTCTGGTGCTTGTGATAGTAACATATCGCTTATTAGGTTAGCTTTTATTGTGATATCGAGAGCTCTTTATATGATATGAAAACAAATGAATATTTTGAGTTGTCTTTAATGTTGCTAGACATTGCTCTTGATTATGTACTTTACATGTCAATAAGAAAATATCTTGAAATTATAGGACATTGTAGGTGTAACTTTAAATTATTCTGCACTTCACAATAATATATTCATTTTTTTGATGATGTTGGCAAAATATTATGTCATGTACAAACTTTATCATGGTGTGTACAAGACTAATGGCAATTTATGTCATATATATGCTTGTATCATGGCAAAACTAATTTCTGGAGGGGTAATATAAATAAGGATAATGGTTCCCTCCAAAATAACATTATAGAAGTTTTCAAATTTCATTGTCAGGGGGGGAAAAAGCCAAAAATCAATGGCCCTAAATTTAGGTCAAGCTCATATTATCATACTGTTTCTAGATATTTAGATACTGGAAACAAAGTTATAGGTAGAATCATTGTTATTAGATGTCTTATAGTTCTGTCCATATGTCATCAGCACAATCACTCATGAAGTCATCTTTTCCTTCTTTTTGGGCTTCTGAGTAACAGTGTGAATCTGACAGAGATTCATTCCCTTGTCAATAAATTGATAAATACCCCCTTTTTTTTCATTTCTTCTTTTCATTTTGCAGGTTTTTGGTGAGCCAAGGGTGCATTAAGCCACTTTGTGATCTACTTGTCTGCCCTGACCCTAGAATTGTGACAGTGTGCCTTGAGGGACTTGAGAACATTCTGAAGGTGGGTGAGGCTGAGAAAGACATGGGTAGAACTGGAGGAGCAAACCCTTATGCACAGACGATCGATGAATGTGAGGGGCTAGATAAAATCGAGAATCTGCAGGGCCATGACAACAATGAGATTTATGAGAAGACCATAAAGATATTAGAGAGGTACTGGGTCGAGGAGGATGATGAAGGACAGGTCGTGCAGGGTTCTGCTGAGGGCGCCACATTTGAATTCGGAGCCAACCAGCCCTCTGCTCCTTCTGGTGGCTTCAAATTTGGTTGAAATATCCTGGTGCCATTCTAGGCTCTCTTTTTTTCCTTTTTTTTTTTTGTTCTCGTCTTTTTTTCTTTTTTGTTTTGTTTCGTGAAATCTAGGGTCTATAAAATCACCCAATAGAAGGGTCAGTGTTTTTGGTCTGACTCCTAAACAGTAGTAGGGAAGTTCATGAATGCTGCTTGCGAGTGTTAACATCGAACCAATGTTTCTGTTTAGTTTTCTTAGAGATGTGCAAATTAGTGTGATTGGATTATTATTGCTATCATTAAGAGCTTAATAAGTATTAGCATTTATCTTTGTTTATGTCGTTGAGCTGATGGGTCACCTTAGACTCTCAATTGGTTTTAGCAGTGCAAGTGATTGGTTTATAGCATTTTCTGTAATGCATTCTAGCAATCACGCAGATTATGGTTAGTTGGAGACATTAATGCTTAGAGCTGGTGCTCTCTGAATGCAGCTCTTTAATAGAGAATTTTGTAATTTTATAAATGAATGATGGTAGCATCTCCGTTCTTTCTTTTTCTTTTTCTTTTTTTTATGTGTTCTCTCCCTTCCCCAGATAATATAGCTCAAAATTGAATCGAACAAAAAAAAAAAAAAAGAGAGAGAGAGAGAGAGAGTTAATTTTAATTAATTTAGAATTAAAACTTTGTTATTACTGTTATTGATTATTACTGAAGTTCTTCTTTAATCATCCTCTCTAAAGAGCCTTGATAATCTTTAATAATGATTACATTACTGTGATCTCTTACCAGAGAAACCTAGCTAGGTGGTGATTATTTTTCCTCTGCTCTTCTGAGTCTACTACCAATTGAGTTTATTGTTTATAGCCTTTTTTTTTATTATTATTCTTTCTTGTCTCACCATTGCATGCCTGGAGGAGACTCAACCCAGCTGGTTCCCTGCAGCTTTCTTCGAACGCCCACATCTTCCATCATCTCCTTCAACTCATCCACTCTCTTCCAATCCCCCCTATCACCATAACCCTCAGCTTCATCGAGTAGATTGCCGGGTGATACTTCTCCATTCTCTGAATGGATTCAACAGCAGAGAAGCCATACTCCAGACTGGAGTGCAGTCCGCATCCTCCGATCAGTGCTCCCCAAACAACCATGTCCGGCTCGAATGGCATTCCCTTGATCAGCCTCTCCGCCTCATCAAGCTGGCCAGCCCTACCCAACAAGTCCACCATGCACCCATAATGCTCCATTCGTGGCTTGATCTTGAACTCTCTCTGCATCAATTGGAAGTACCTTTCCCCTTCCTTGACCAGCCCACCATGAACGCAGGCTGTCAGGACGCAAACGAATGTCACATGATCGGCTCCAACGCCTTCCTCTTTCATCATCTCGAATCCTTCTACTGCTCTTCCGGACAGACCGTGCCTTGCATAGCATCCGATCATCGAGTTCCATGAGACCAGATTGTGGACTCGCATAGACTCGAACACTTGGACTGCAGAATCGATGTCCCCACATCTGCCGTACATCTCCACGAGGGAGCTTGATAAGACCATATCAAACGGCAGTCCAGACTTCAAAAGCTGTGCATGGACCGACCGGCCTGCAAGGAGGGAGCAGCACCGAGCACAGACGCTGAGCGTTGCGGAGTATGTGAATTGGTTTGGCTTGACGCTGCAGCATCTATGCATCTCAACGAACAAGTTTAAAGCCTCAGCAAACCGCCCACCGCGCTCGTACCCTTTGATCATCGACGTCCATGCAACCACATTCTTCTCAGGCATCCGATCGAAGCACCGCTTGGCATCATCAAGGTTGTCGTTACCGATGTAGCCATTGATCATTGCAGTCCATGCTACAACGTTCCTCTCCGGCATCGTCTCAAAGGCCTGCCGGGCCTCGACAACACTCCCAAGCTCCATGTATCCGATAATTAAAGCACTCCATGATACGAAATTCTTAACATGAATTTCATCGAACACCCTGCGGAGAGAAGTCGGGTTTTTCAAGCTGGCGTAACCCCCGATGAGAGCGGTTCCAACGAACGTATTGTTGGAATCCAACGCCATGCGAACGGCGACCGCGTGAAGTTGTGGGACCATCTCAGAGCTCCCCCCTACTGCAGCGGTGATAACTGTGGCCAGTGTCGATCCGGTGGGCCTTAATCCTGACCGGACCATCTCTAGGAAATGGCGGAACACGTCGAGTGAGTCGCCGGCGCGTTTGAAGCCGGCCATCATTGTGTTCCATGATACGACGTCTCTATGAGGCATCTCGTCGAACAGCTTCTGGGCGTACGCCATAGATCCGTCTTCGGCGTACCCCGAGAGCATGAGATTCCATGACTTGGCGTCTAGATGCTGGGGATTGTCTCGGAACAATCTTGCCGCATCGTTCAGGCGGCCATGACGGAGATGGGTGGAGATGATGGAGTTGAGTTGGACCGTGGAGAGGACTCGGGCGCTGACATGGGAGCGCATCAGGATCGGGTTTTCTGTGATGGTGGGTTGATGACCAGACCTATCAGCCGATCATAGCTGTTAGGTGCATAAAGGTCTTAAAAATGGCGGTACTCGTTTGGAGCGTACGCATGACACGGTAATATTTAAATATGAAGATATAAAAGATATACAGTGGAGTTATATCGAGAAAAGAAACTTAAAATAATGTTATCATTTCATTCAATGGATCTTCATCGAGGAGGCTTTCTTATTGTGACCTCGATAGGACTGTTGCAATCATGTTTCAACCAACATATATGAAACTCACTGCAATTCTTGCAGGCTATTCTTCTTGATTCTTCATAAATACCTTCATCTTCAGCTTCAGCATGACCATAGCTGGATCTGAAAGCACCATACCTTCCCTTCTGAAGAATCAAAAGTTCATGAAATTCCAAAACGTACAAGTCAATGGCTATAATTCCTAAAAAAGCAAAACAAGATCATCCAGAGAATACAAATTTGGGACTAATAAAATGATGAAAAAGAGAGGAATATATAGAGAGTTAGATTGGCTACACACGCATATAGCTAAGCCCAAATCTGATCATCTTCCTCATTCTTAAATTCATATGGATTTCAAAGCAAAAAAGTAATTCATTAACCACCATTTGTCACATATGTCCCGTCTCCATAAAGGAACCTCATTTATCACAATTCACTACATTTAAAATGGTTACTGTTACACTAAAAGATAAAAATATGAGTCATATCCTTATTCTTTTAACTGAAGAATAAGAATATGAGCCATATCTCTATTTTATTACTCGTATACTTTTTCAGTAAAGAATAGAGATATGAGGCGTATATTCCTAACTTTTTAACTAAAAAATAGAAATAAGAACCATATCCCTATTTTATTACTTATATACTTGTTCGCCAAAAAACGAGGATATGGCACATATTGCTATGCTTCAATTTATATCCTTATTTAATTAACTAAAGAATAGAAATATGAGCCACATCCCTATTCTATTATTAATGTATTTCTTCGCTAAAGAATAGGGATATGAGCAATATCCTTATTCTTTTGCTCTTATACTTTATAAAGATGATAGGATATGAGCTATAAATGACTCTCTCTTTTTAAAGAAAAAGTAGAAAATGGTGATTTATAGGTGGCTTTTTAGTTTTAAAATCCCTATGAATCTAATGGTGAGGGAAGTGACCCGGTTTGAACTTGGTACACGCGAATGTAGCCAAGTCTTTCTCTCTATCTCTCACTTTATATATATATATATATATATATATATATGCATGTGTATGCTTAGTACTATTGGGATTTTTAATACATATCTCAACAAAGACATGCCGACTAATAGTGTGAACTTCATTGTTTTAAGGAGAACCATAAGGATCAAGAACCTTAATGGTCATCTCAAGGCTTTAGACTATGTTTTCCTCCTTAAAAAGATATAAAATATGACCAACAAACAAAAATAGATAATGGTGATTGTAATTGCCCACGTTTTAAACGAAAAAAAAGAGCTAACGTGCACGGCATGCCACGTGCCACGCCAGCGAGTGGCAGCGCTGCTATAGAATGCAGTGCAGTGCCACGATCGTACCCTCATGCAAAACACGGGGCACGCCCGGCGTGCTGCATTGGTTAAAGAGGGGGGCACATCAGTCCCCTCTCTTCACTCGACACCCCCCTGCAGCTCATCTCCTCCCCGTTCTCCGCCGCCTCACCACCTCTGGGAAGGTAAGAATACTCCATCGCCAGCGAGAGGGGAGGGCAGAGAGAAAGAGAATTAGAAGGGGGAAGGTTGCCTAGTTGCGTCTTGGCCACTACAGCCAGGTCGTGATGGGGACCCTCGAAGGCGTTGGACGGACCAAACGTCGAAGGGGGGGAGGCAACTGGCCGCTCGAGGCGGCTGGAGTGGAGAAAGAGGGCCATTGCGTGGCCCTCCTCTGCAGAATCAGCTTTCGCATCGATTTAGGCCTGGCGGCATGTTTGCCGCCTGGCCTGGCCCAGGCCATGGGCGATGACCCCTACCGGCGCTGTGTAGGCATCTGGTGGGGTCCGAAGAAGAAACAAAGAGGAAGAAAAGAGAAGAAAGATGGAAGAAGAAAGAAAGAAAAGAAAAATGAAAGAAAAGGAGGGTGGCTGCGGACGGCGGCCAGCACTGGGCCAGTCGCTAATGGCCAAGCGAGCCCCGGAAGGGGCAGCGGCCCTAGGCCATTAGCCACCCCCTAGTTCTAGCGAACCAGGGGAGAGAGAGAAAAAGGGGGGCGAGCTGAGCCCGGGTTTGGCCTAGCCCAGTAAGCCCTTTGGGCCAAATTTTCAGGCCCCAAATCAGGCTGGGCCCAATAAAAGGAATATGAAGTTTGGATTAGTATTGATCCTAGTTTCTTGAATAATTTTTATTTTCCCATTTAGGATTATATATTTAGAGATATTCAAGCTCCAAGTTGGCCCTAGGATTAGACTGGGTAGAGTTTAGAAATTATTTTGACATGCTAATTTTAGAGATTAAAAATTTGAAAAATAATGTTGTAGGTACCCAGACGCCTAAATAGCTGATTTACATTTTTGGATTAACATTACGAGGTAAGTAAGCCATTTATCCTGATTTTCATGAATTACTAAAATATAAAAATTATGGATTCAAATGCTATATGGTTTTACACAGTGCATTATTTGAAAAATAAAAATGGATTTGGTATCCTTATATGCAAGTGATCATTGGCCACAATCATCTTTATAATTGTTATGTTTTCGTAAATGATTTGGTACCTATACGTACAACTAATCAATTGACATGATATTTAAAATTGCTAAAAGTTTTATAAGTGTACATATGCATTTGATATATTCAAACCACTGTAAATATGAAAAGTATATGGATTGCATTTTTGTAATAATACATGTTAGTTTGCAAATATGATATGAAAATGATATTTTGTGAATATGCTATTATGTGTCACTATGGTCCACTATAACATGACATGATATGCTACATGACTCCGGGACCCACCCTCCATAGGAGTGATATGTGGGGGACACACTTGAGAGGTATTCTGTTGACTCCGGAACCCACCTTCATAGGGCTTGTATGTAGAGGACACACCCAAAGGGTGTTCTGTGACATGACTTAGGGACCCACCCCCTACAAGGGCTATATATGTGGGGGATATACTCAAGGGGTGTTCTGTTGATGTCAGAACTTTTCCTCCATAGGGGATGTATAGGAAGGATACACCTTTAAGGTGTTCTGTTTACGTGAACATAGTGCATGACCGTGGAACATTGGTATAAAATAAAATTTTATATGCTATTTATAGTAGTACAATGGTTTAATTTGAAATTATATTTTGAAATGCTACATGGCAATAACTTTCAAAATTATTTTGAGCATATAATATGCATGTTTTGATAATACAGTAAAAATGTATTTGAGAATACATTTTCGCCTAGAAACACCTTTCAAAAATATATTTTAATATTTTTTTGAAAACTTACAATATAAACTAGCTCCTCTATTGTTGATAGGACAGAAAAGTGGGCTATGACCGAAATAAAAGTTCAAGGGCCATCAAGCAAAAGACCGTTGGCAAAGTCCAGTGAATGAGGAGGAACAGTACAATTAGGAGTAAGAAGATTGCAAACAGTTGTGAAGATAGAATGACCCAACTAGCAAACTAGTTCTTTCAAACCAGAAATACCTGCAAAAGAAGGTTCAATTGGGGATAAGCTTCAGACTTTATGGATGGGAAAAGAAACTGGCAGTGGAAAAACAGATAAATGCAAAAAACCTTCTTCATTCTTTGTTGGTAGTCAATCATCCGATGAAGAAATAAAAATCAGGTGACTGATTTCAAGAGTTGTCATCATTAATGATAAACTTGTGATTAACAGAAGCACAGGAGTAACTTGGGGAATAATTGGTCCATGCCCTGTTCTTAAAATTTTGCTATGGAAAGTTGACATTGATAAACAAGACTTGAGGCAGGAGTGGTGCAATGGAGGCTTCAAACTCCTTTACAGTTTCTGACTATCGTATTGTCATATATAAGTTAACTTTCAAACAGAGATCTGGTCAAGGTTTCAGCAAGTAGATAATGGATGGTTAATAGGACGAATATTGTTGCTGAAGTGATGAGAAAATGATTTCAAACTTGTGCTGCAATACCTAATTTACCAGTAGATAATCTAGATGTGTCATCCTTCTGATGATTGCAGCATTAATGATGCTCACTGGGAATTAACCTAGCAATTTCAATTGCAGAAACAAGAAGATATCCTGGTTAGAAAAAAGCACAAAGATATGCCTATGATGTGTGCATGGAGGTTGTACTGCCCAACTGTATCCATGACAGTGGATATAAAGTCAAGGAAATAACTTCTTTCAGCATTATGCTTTTGTTCAGATCAGCATATGCAAATTTTTGAGGACATAGAGGATGTTTTTATTTTGTTCCTTTAAAGCAACAATTAGCTAAGGTTGATAAGGGAGCTGAGAAGATAATATCAGAACAAAAAGGGATAAATTTTGAGGAAGATGGTGATTAAACTCAATATAACGAATAAATAGTAGCGGTAAAGTAGTGATAAAAGTATGTTACGGCCTTAAATGATGGAATAGTAATCTAGGCTAGAAACAACCATGCAATAGGAGTGCAAGGCTTGAAAGAGAGATGGAGATGGCATGGCATTAGATATGATGAGATTTGTTAAGATGGTATTGTAACGCCCCAAGCCCACCCGCTAGCCCAATTAACTTCTTTAGCGGGCCGAAGCCACGTGACCCAAAAACTCAAGTGGAAGTTAATGGGTAGCAAGTGGACTTGAGTTATAAGCACATAACACATTCCTCTCCCATCCAATATGGAACTAAATATTGGGTATCACAACCTTTCCACCTTATAATACGACGTCCTCATCGCACGCCACAAGCTAGCCAGAATCTATCCTGAGTCGGATCATTGGTGCCACAAGAGTGGCTCCACGCTACGGCGAGACTCTACAATCGTCTCCCATGGGTATCCCTTTTCTCATGCCTGGCCAATAATTTTCGCACACTCGGATCGGCTCTGGTACCATTTGTAACACCTTAAGCCCATCCACTAGCTCAATTAACCTCGTTAGCGGGCTAAAACCACATGGCCCAAAAACTCGAGTGGAAGTTAATGAGTAGTAAGTGGACTTGAGTTATAAGCACATAACACATTCCTCTCCCATCCAATGTGGGACTAAATGTAGGATATCACAGGTATAAAGCATCAAATTGTATCAAAGGTGGATGTGAAACAAGTGAAAAAATTGCTATCATAACTTCAGATGGAAGTCAGTGGGTGTCTTAGTGAAAGGGATCTGTCTAAAAACTCTGGAGACTATTAGGACCATAACTGGGCAAACATCATACAGCAGCAAGCAGCTCACTTTATGAGAGAACATACCCTAGTTTTACAATTTGGAAACAGAAATAGAGGTATAGAGTTTAGGATGACAGCAAGTAACTACTAAATAGTTGCACATACAAGTGAAGAGTGCATAGTGCCAACTTATGTGAATAGGATTATGATTGATAAAAGAAACTTGATAGTGTTGACCTCATATAGATTTTGATGATTGCAAAATAATTAAGTATGATACTAATGATCTTGTGGTTGAGTTAAACGAATTTCAGATGAATCATCAAGAAGATGGTATTACTTCAAATCAAGATAAATTACAAAGGTCAAAATGAAAGGTAATAAGGTAATGTATAAATATGCTTGTAGTGATTAAATTATTCTTCAATGAACTTGAATTTTGTAATCACTGGACGATTTTTATATGTTTTATGTTTAGATGGTTTATTTACCAAACTGACTTTCAAGTTTAATTATAATTGCATTGTCTTGAATTGGATTCAATCATCTTACAAGTTCCTATTTAAACTCTACGTTGCTTTGAATATTTGCCAAAGAATTTTTTTTAAGGTGTTTATTCGATCGAATTTAAAATGGCTTCATTGTGCTTTAACTCTTAGAAGACTAGCCTTGCTAGTTGGGCTTCCAGCTTTTCTTTAGCCGACCGGATGTTGACATTGGACTACTAATTTCAAGTTGCCTTCGATTTGAACTTCCTGACACAACTTGGCTTCAAAGTTGGTAGACCGGTGTGTGGGATTGGAAGATCAATTTTGAGTGTGCTTCGATTTGTCCCTGGCTCCTTTGAAATCGAGCGACCGATTGCTTTTCTAGGCTACCGATTTTTGGCTTGGCACTTTTCCTGGAAGACCAGCTCCTTAGATTGGGCTTCTAGTCCTTTCTATTGGTAGATTGGATTGGAGGTTGGGCTGCCAATTTTTCTTAGCCTTTGATGGTGTCTCTCTGGCTTCCTCTTGTCCAAAAAGTTGGACTACCGATTTCATTTGCTGAACTGCTAGCTTTTCTCATTAGTCTACCAGTTTTGAAAGTTGGGCTGCCAACTATTCCCTGGTTACTTTTCTTAGCAGACCGATTGTTTGCATTGTGCTTCCAACGTGTTTTTTTGTCAGACCAGTTGTTTGCATTGGGCTTCTAATTCACTCTCTTAGCCTATCGATTCTTGCGTTGGGCTTCTAGTTCGCTTACTTGGGTGACCGAACTTTGGAGTTAGGCAACCAGATTTTTGTTTTGAACGGCCGGACTCCTAAGTTAGGCTTCCAAGAGTTGCGCTCTCTCTCATTCTATTTTACAACGTTTATGTAACGGCTATATTTTTGTTTTGGTTATATATATTGAGCTGTTGAATAGTGATTCAAGAGAAGAAAAATAGTGAAGAAATAGAGAAAAATAGAGAAAAAGATCATTATTGCGGAAAGAAATAGTGCAAAATATTTGAGAAAGTCTTGCAAAAATCGGAGTTTGTGAGCTACATTGAAAATCCTAAAAGCCGCTTGAAAAGCAATTTATTTTTTATCCTTGGCGTGGCGTGAAAAGCTCCAACCACTCTTGAAGAGCATTCAAGCTTCATCAAAGGCTTCATTATTGCTCGGGGAACTTAAAAGAAGAAACCATCTTGTGGAGTGTTTTTCAAAAATTTGTAAAGTGTATTTTTGAATATATGCTCATTTTTAGGAACTATTGTATAAACTTGATATTCTTGTATTTGATCCTATAAGGCTCGCTTGTGCCTGAAAACAAGTGCTAGCCCAGAAGGTAGAGTGAAAGGTCCCTTTGTACCCATAAACAAGAAGACTAGCTCGAAAGGCTAGTGTGTAAGGTTCCTTTGTACCCATAAACAATAAGACTAGCTCGAAAGGCTAGTGTGTTAGATTGTTTGTGCCCGTAAACCACTGTTTTGAAAATTGAACCGGACCAACCGATTGAACCGGTCTAACCGAGAAACGATCATCAGTCCGGTCTGATTTTATTATTAAAGCTAACTTTTCTGACCCGATGAAAATTGGAAAACCCATTGAACCGGTCGGGTTTTAAAGACCCGGTTCAACCCCACTTTTTAGACTTCTAGGTTTAAAAAAAAAGTTAGAGTTAGATTTTATAGGGTTTTTAAAACAGTCTACCCCTCTGACTTCCTTCGTTCCCGTCCTCGCCGTTACCCCTACTTCTTGGCATGTTTCCTCCTTTTTTTGATTTTTTATCCCAATGCTTTTTCCTTCCCTGTCTTTTGATTGTTTTTACTTTTTTTTCCACCCAACTCTGTACTTCATCTTCTTCTTGTTTTTTTTTAATGCTCTCTTCTCCCTGTTTCTCATGTCCCCTGGAGGAGCAAGAAGCCTTCATCTATTGATTTCTTTTACTCTTTTTTCTTTTGTCTTCTGTAGTATTGGTTATATGGAAATAGAACAGAGGAAGCGGACAAATAAGTTCTTGTGATTTCCTCTGCTTATAATACATATGTGAGGAGTGGAGAGACAAGACCGAAAAGTGAATGAAAGCGAGGAGGTAGAAGCACCAATAGAGATAGTCCCCAGTGATCTTAACAAGTGGATTTAAGTTTTATGAGTTTTTAAGCTGATGCTTGCTGTGCAAAAATATTTGTGTTGTCTCTGATCTCTTTTTTAAAGATATTTTTAAAATAAAGCTTGAAAGGAAAGTTCCATGTGTTGGGCCAAAATGCTTGCACATGACCACTATATTTTCTAAATCAGGTTACCATCCATACGGTAAATAACACTATAACATAGCTTTATTATTCCATGTGAATAGGCAGCATACAAGGACCACTTCGTGGTTTCTCTAGTTGAGAACGAAAGAAATCATTTTTTAATATTCAATGAGAAGTCTTAACTTAAAGTACTGATGGAATTTGTTCTACTCTTACTGATAAATACAAAATCTTAGAACATTTGTATCTCACTTAGGTGAATTCGATTTTGTTGTTAATATCTTCACACGTTTTCTATTTTAACTGATATTAATTATTACTAATATGCATAACATCAACTAATTTGGTTAATTGTTGTTTAATGAAATTATATTGGCGAACTATTATTATTGTCTGGTTTGAAATTATGTTGGTAATTTTTGATATTCTAAATATATATGTGGTATATGTGGTGGTGAGCTGTTATTTTTATCTGCTTTCTTCAATGATAATAAATGTGTATGTGGCCTTTTTTGTGTAAATTATAGAAAAATGGACATAATTGGATCACAGTCAACACCATCAAGTGAAGCACAATCTAATGAACAAGTTTGAAAAATGGACATAATTGGATCACAGTCAACACCACAAGTGAAGCACAATCTAATGAACAAGTTTCCTCTGGTGTAAACATTCAACAAAAAAAATATAGCATGGAGATATGTTACTGAGGGCCAGAATTCTCAAGGAAAGAGGGTCTTTATTTGCAATTTTTGCCAGAAGCAAAATGCAGGTGGAGGGATTAACAGAATAAAGTAACATCTTGCTGGAACAAAAGGCAATGTTGATTCATGTAAAAAAGTTCCTTGAGATGTTCGCTTTTTAGTACAAGGAGCTTTGCAAGAGAATGTTCAAAAGGCAAAACAAAAGAAAGGTTGTTATGATGATATAAGTCCATATGGTAAATCAATCCATGAATTTGAAGGTGATGTTCACGAGATTTCTCAAGTGGCAAAAATAATATTGGTGTCGATGCATCCTCAAAAGGAAAGAGAAAAGCTACCATAATATTGAAGCTTATTTCAAATATGGAACAAATGATTCTATCCAACCTAGCATAAAGGCTGCCATGCAAAGTAAAGAGAGATGGTATGATACTGATATGACGATTGCTATGTGGTTTTATGATGCATGTATTTCATTGAATGCTATGAATTCTCCTTTTTTTTTCAAGTTACAGTTGGCAAAATAGCAAGCATAGGCCATGGATATAAAGCTCCTACTTATCATACAATGAGAGTAAACTTATTGAGAGATTGCAAGCAACAAATTAAGATGACTATTGATGCTTTTCGAAGGACAAGGGCTGAAACAGGATGTACTATCATGGGTGATGGATGGACTGACACAAGGCAAAGGCCATTGATTAATTTTTTGGTATATTGTCCTAAAGGAATTTTGTTCATTAAATCAGTTGATGCTTCAGATTTTACTACAGATGCAAATGCATTATGCAATTTATTTTCTGAAATTATTGAAATGGTTGGTTCACAAAATGGTTCATATAGTGACAGACAATGAAGCTAATTATAAGGCGGCTGAAAAGAAGATTCACAAAAAATATCCTGATATTTATTGGTATCCGTATGCAGCCCATTACATCAACTTGATTATGAAAGATATTGCAGAAATGCTATGTGCAAAGCTTGGCCATTCTTACTTCAAAGATAACTGTATTTGTCTACAATCATAAGTGGGTTTTGAATTGATTAAAAAACAACCAAATTGGACAGAAATTATTCATCCTGGAGCTACCCGCTTTGCCACCACTTTTCTTGCATTGAAGAGTTTGCATGATCATAAGGACTACTTACAAGCTTTGGTTATTTGTCCAGACTTTAAAAAATTTCTTATGTTGTCAAAAGGTAGAGAAGTGAAGCAAATTATTTTGGATGAAACTTTTTGAAAGAATTGTTTGATCATAGTGAAGATTATGGGTCCGTTGATACGTTGTTATGGATTTGTGATTCCGATGAGAAGTCGGCTATAGGTTATGTATATGATGGAATATATAGGCTAAAAAAGTATCAAGGAATTGTTTAAGAATAAGAAGAATTTGTAGAAGCCTTATACTACTATTATCAAAGATTGTTGGCATAAGACATTACATAAAAGGATCCATGTGATGGCATATTGGTTGAATTCGGTACATTTTTATATGATGAACAAAACTTGTGCAAAAAACCGAAGGTTCTTCGTGGCATTATTGAGGTGGTTGAAAAGCAAACTTTATTTAAATTGTCCCTATTAATGAATGAGATGGCAATATATAGGGATAGATTGAAGACTTTTAGTAGACCACTTGCATACACTACTTGCAAGACTACCGTCAAGGTAAGAATGAAGCTAAATTTTTTTATATTTTTATTATTTAATATATTAATGTAATAGTTTCTTTCTTTTATATAGATGAGTGGTGAAGATTCTTTGGTTGTGATACACCTAATTTGCAAAAGCTAGCAATTAGACTTCATAGTCAAACCGCTGCTTCTTCCAGATGCGAACGCAATTGGAGTGTATTTGAACGTATACATACCAAAAAAGAAATAGATTGGAGCATGAAAGACTTAATGACTTGGTATATGTTCACTTACGTTTGCAAAATAGGTACAAAATAATTTTATTATTTTTAGTGTATTTTTTATTTGTTAAAATGTTCTTTATATTTATTCTTGCAATATTGATTTGATCTTAATTATAATTCACAGGCTCAATTCAAGAAATAGACCTTATGATCCAATTGATTATGAGTCGATTGAGAAAACTGAGTTTTGGGTGGTGGAAGAAGTGGAAGGAGAGCTTGACTATGAGGAATTGAAAAATATGATGGAAGAGCAACCAAAGTGTAACGATGAATCAATTTACATAACCAAAGGTTAATCTTGGAATGGTTAATGCTTGTTGATATTCAAATAAACATATTTTGGTTTGCTTTTTTTTTTTTAGATGGTGAAGAAGAATTCATGTTTATTGAAGATGGTGATAGTGCAATAGTTGCTGAAAATAGAATGAGTGGCAATGATTTAGATGAAGAGATTGGCTACCACCTTCCAAAAAATTAAATGACAATGTTGAACTTTTTATTCAATAACTTTTAATATTTTTGATTATCGATATATTGCTTTGTGAACAACTGATGTTTAGTATGTTGGGTTGTGAAATATTAAATTGTTCTTAGATTATTATTTTTATTATCTTGTACTCTTGTTGGATATTATGACTTTTTAAGTATCATTTTGCATTATGCTCTCTTAGATTTACACATATGTTGATATTTTTATTATCTATTAATCCAAGATAATACGAAGCTTTCCCAGATTTACACATACGAAAGTCCTTATGCTTAATCAGGGCATGTTAAAATTTTATGCCCCAATTAAAACCTGCTAAAATCATGTTGTGGCACATGAAATTGTTCTCTTGATGTTCTTTGGTTACAAAACTTTTATTTTTCACTAGATGAAAGCTAGCATTCAGAAGCTTGTTAAATATTTGAAGCCACCCAGGCACCTAAAGGACTTGGCGTCAGCTATGATGATATAGTGAGGTTTCTTATTTTTAACTTTATTCACCTCCCTCATAGGCATTGCTCTCAACTTATTCACATATCATGATGCATTGCCCTTAATGATCGGTAATATCACAGCCATCTCCCTTGTATGAAATCTTAATGCATTTCCCAATGAAATTGATAACTTCAAACATTATGACTAAATTGTTTATGTGGCCAACAACTGTATTTCTTTACCTATAATTGTATGAATTATTCAGGTGTTGTTAAAAACATATCTGAATTTCTTTTTTTAGTTATTAAATCCCATGCCCCTTCCATTATCATATTTTTCAACTGAGTGTTTGCCACTCTACTACTGTCCACTCTATCCATCAACTGCTAGATGTCCATTGTTTTTCAATCAGGCATGAGAGTTTATTTTGTCACCCAGCTCCCTTCATGGACAACAACAAATATATTTTTTATAGTTTAATATTTATATTTTATTATTTTTATTTATTAAATTAAAAATTAATTATGACATCATCCGGTTCGACCAAACCGGTTTATCCGATCGAACCAATTGACCCATGACCCAAATGTGAAGCCAGTTCGTTGTCCGGTCCGGTTTTCAAAACATTGCCGTAAACAAGTTTGCTAGCTAGGTAGGCTAATGGTGATAGTGGAATTCCCAAGGATTCTTGGGGAGTGGATATAGGTGCAGGATTGGCACCGAACCACTATAAATCTTTTGTGTTTGGTTGTGTATTTGTTGTTTGCTTGCATATTATCTACACCGCACTATACTTAGTTTTATTATGAAAAATATTTAAGTGCGCATACTTGCTAGTTAGTCTATTAATTTTTAAAGAACCCAATTCACCCTCTCTTGGGTTGCTATATCTGGGCAACAGATAGCATCACAATAAGTGGCAATTGCATGGGCATGGTAGAAGAGAGCTTCAGAAAAAAAATACCCAGTGAAAGTATCCTATCTTAGAATAAATTCCCTTCATGGAATTATTTAAAATGCCTAACAGAAAATAAGCCATCATTATTATAAGAGATCACTGATGACATGACAAATTTCTACCCTTTGAGGGGTTCCCATTTTCAGATATAGTAATGGGTCAGAAACAAATAGATTGGAAACATTTTGATGTTACTTGTTGCCGGAAATTCGTTCTCCAACTCGGATGTGCTTCTGGCTTCTAATCCGGACGTCGATCTCGTCGCCTCGGGTGAAACCTGCAAGATAGTCCGTGCACAGAGGGTACTGTGGGGGTTTCCTCTGCGGACCCTCGACGCCCAAGTCAGTGGAGATTCGTAGCAAACAGATGTGAGAAGAAGACTCTCACAGAAGAGCTCCCCTAGATGGGTGTTCTTTGAGAGCTCCGAGCTCAGATGGAGCTGTCTTAGTATGACAATGAGTAAAAGGAGTGAGTGTTCAAGCGTGTGTACCTAAGAGGATGGAGGGCAGCGATATTTATAGGGATCACCTGATTCCTTGGAAGCGTTATGATTCAAAATGGATTCGAATCAAGTTTGTTATGGTCAGTAGGATATGTATCTTGTCAGTTAGAGGATCGATGGCTGGGAGAGCTTGTTGATGCCTTGAGATTCAGCGATTACATAGGTTCTAGGTCACCCCTGTGGATCCTAGGCCACTCCTGGGTATGATTCCTCGTTTGGAATCTCATTCAGTTATAGTGGATTTGAATTCTCCCGTGCCGGATTCGCAGAGGTATTCGAGTGCCTCGGTCGGTCCGAGGCAAAGGGGCAACTTGATTCTCGAGGTACAAAATGGCTCGGTCTGTAGAAGTATGGGGATGGCTCGGGTTACCAAAGTATAGACGGCTTAGGTTGCCAAGGTATGGCTGGCTCGGGTTACCGAGGTATGAGGATAGCTCGGATCGACCCCATCTTTGTTGAAGACAATTCGGCTTCGTCGCTTGGCGGTTGTGACAGCTGGTTGGCGGGACGTTGAGATTGGACTTGACCCAATTGTCGATGTGTGTGGTCATTAATGCAATGATAATTTTACCCCTCATCACATGCCCCCCACTCCCTAGTCCGAAGTGTAAATTCGGATATAGGGAGTAGAGTTCCGAAATAATCTTATTTGGGGGATTCGAAAAGGCGGGCAATGATAAGCTCGTAAATGATTGGTCGCTGTTTCGTCATCATTTTTTGTCGTAGCTGAGGAGGAACCGCCTCGTTTCTAGCAGGCCGCGATAGTGGAAGTTCCACGTGGCGGGACTTCCTTTATTTTGGCGCCCATATCGGAAAGTTTTGGCATCTCGGGCTTTCCTTCTGAAGCGTTTATTTAAAGAGGGCTAGGGCGGCGCTTCTTCTGCAATGCCTCTTCGTCCCTGTCGTAGAGATTTTCCATTCTTTCTCAGAGCCCTTGGTTGCTTGTTCGTATCCCGCCCCTTATCAGCCAATATGAAGGGTCCAAGCGATGTTGCCTCTAAGGTAACCCTTGACGACCTGGATAGGATCCATCGCTATTATAGGGTTCCTCGGGATGTAGCCTTATGGGTGCCGAGGGTTGAGCACAGGGTTTCAACCGAGTTAAGCCGCGAGTCTTCTTCTATGAGGAGAGCTTAAGGGCAGGTCTCCGATTCCCTTTTCACCCGCTGTACAGGAGGTATGAGGTTCTATAATATATGTCCAACAATGGTAGCCCCAAATAGCTGGTGCAATCTTATCGGTTCATCTCGATGTGCAGTCGTGTGGGGTGACTGCAACCTTTCCTATACCGAGTCTGCTATAACCTGATTTCCAGAGGAGCTCTGAGTGGCCCTACATTGGTCCCAGGAAGTCATTCAAGATGATTTCTGATAACCCGTCTTCGATAAAGGAGTGGAAGTCCCATTTTTCATTGCCCAAGGAAATATTGGTTCAGATTTCCCGAGGGATGGGCGAGTTATGTGAAGGATCCGAGGCGCGCCCGGAGTTGAGCGAGCAGAGAAGAGAGATATGGTAACCCTTCGCAGTGGTCAGGAGGTATCGGCCAGCGCTCTGTTATCAGAGGATGCCCTTTTCGCCGCCGGGCTTAGCTCCATTGACCCTCAAGGTGAATTTCATTTTGATGGTTAGTACGTTTATGTAATTCCGTTACTGTTTAACTAACATCTGCTTGTGTTTTCAGCCGAGAGATCCGCATTTGTGGGCCAAATGAGGAAGGAGTTGGGCAAGCGCCATAGGGGCTCTGGCTCGGGGACAAGCACAGGTCGAGAAAAGGTCTCATCCTTCCGGGTCTCGCTCAAGGGAGCCGAGAAAAGACAGCGTCGGCCATCACTCTTCCACCCCTAAGAAGGGGGAAGCGGGAGCATCAATCGTTGGTGAGCCCCCTCTGCCAGAGGGGGACACAGTAGTGGAGATGGAGAGTGCCGTTGGGGAAAACTTGGAGAGAGTCATAGAAGTTTTCCCCCTCAAGTAGTGATCATGTCAGATGATGCCGAGGAGATGTCACCGGTCCATCCGCAATCCTCCTGTCAGAGGCTAATCAATTTTAGTTACCAGCGGTGGGGAGCCCTCTGGCACCGCTCATGGAAGAGGCCCGCTCAGGTGGAGGGGTTAGAGAGGCAGTCGCGGCTACCGAAACTCAAGTGGAGACGCCTGTTAGAGAGTCGGCGAAGGTCAAGGGACCTCCCGCCGAGGGTCTTATGGTACCAGGGGATGTCGCGAGAGAGACCGAAGTACGAGTGGAGTCTGCCGGAGATGAAGCAACATTTGGAGAGGTAGAGGAAGAAGAAGAATCATTGAATGAAGGGGACGCTCGGACCGAGGTTCCTTCAACCGGGACTGAAGCATCCGAGGCCTTGCAGGCTAAAGTTCTGATGGAGGAAGCCAAGCGGATGGCGTTCCTCAGGCCGAAGTTCCTCAGGCCGGCTCTTTAGCTATGAGTTCTCTTGTCCACAGCCCAGAGGTGGATAACATGCTCACCGCCTTGATGCGATCCGTTCTGCGCACAGGGGGGAGTTCCTCGATGGACGAGCCTGCAGTCGAGGATATATTGATGCAGCTTTTGGTCGACTTGGGGCGCCAAAGGATGTTTACCTTCCCGAAATTAGTAACGCCACTCTTATGAAGATCGCTACAAACTACGCCTCCCGAGTAAGTCATTGTACCAAGATTGTGATTCTTAGTTGATCGGTTCGACCGTAGTTTTTTACTTGTGCTTTTCCTGCAGAATGCCTTGATTACAAGGGCACTGAATTGACGCTTAAGTTTGACCATGGGGGCTTGTGCTCAGGCCAGGAGGAAGGCGGCCGACCTTCGGACAAGGGTGGGCTCGACCAGTCGGCTCTCTAGGGCCATGGCGTTCGTTCAGGTGGACCTCGAGAAGATGAGTGAGTCCTATCAAGCCATCGCCGAGAGGGCTTCTTGGTTCGAGTCTCAAGTCAAAGAGCTTCAGGGTTTTCGTGAACAGTCGGATAAGGCTTGTCTGGAGTTAGCGCAGATCAAGTCTAAGCATGCCGACGAAGTTAAAGCCATGCAGCTGTATTTTGACAAAAGATGGGACCAGCTGAAGAATAGTCATGCCGAGGAGAAGAATAATTGGAGCAGGAGGCTCGAGGAGGAGGAGTGCAGGTGCTGGCAGCAGGATCAGCTTGCCAGTCTGAATAAGAAACTTGCCGATAGGGAAGATCGGCTAAATGGCAGCATGATCAGATTGCCAGACTCACCGCTGATCTCGATCAATCTTGGTGGGAAATCGAGGACAGACAATCCCGAATCGAGGACCTCAAGGAGGGTCTTCATCAGAGCAAGGTGGCCAAATCGAAGGCCCTCAGATAGTTCATGAGCTGAACGAGAAAATAGCTCGGCGGGAGGAAGAGGTATAGTCATCTCCTCGTTTACTTGTTTCTGGTGCTTTTTCTTTTGTTTATGGCTTCAAACGACCTGATGTTTACAGATAGGCAAGATCGAGCTCAGACGCAGGAGCAAATCAAGGCCTTGAAGGTGGAACCGGCCTTAAGTCGCCAAATGAGATCCGAGCTTGGAAATCAGTTGGCTAAAGCTAATAATCGAATTACCTCGACTGTGGAGGAGTACAAAGTTCTATTCAATTTTCCGAGGAGCGTAAAGAGGCTTGTGTTGATGCATTCAGGTTCAGCGAAGAGGAAACTTGGGCGAGGATTTCTCGAGTGTATCCCAAGTTTGATTTGTCTTTTCTGGAGGCCAAGCTATTTGATACTCGTATCCCAGGGGCCGAAGAAGCGGAATATGAGGATATCTCAATTTGACATTGACACCATCCTAGGCCCTAATGAGGCCACGGCTCCTGAAGAATGCCCTCAGTGTTGGGAATTGTATCCTAAAGCTAATCATTTGATAATTGAGCTGATGTAAATAGCATATAAATTGATATATTAATAAAAGTTATTTAGCAGTTTATTCATTACAAGAACATCTTCTTAATACTCCTGATAGTAATGAAGCCCTTAGGATCTTCTTTCACGATAAAAGATGATTTATCTTTGAAGATCCTCAAAAGAGTTCGCGACCAAATGATATACTATGACAAGCCATAGTACTATCAATTATAGGACGTTGTATATCATATTTGGTTGTCCTCTTAACCAAGGAGTGTAGAGACACTGGTATGACAAACAGGTGAAAGTGTAGGAGTACATTTCACCGAACGTGACTCATTTCTGGATACTCTGCTATCAAGAGTTAATCCGAGAAGATATAGGTATAAGTATCCTTTAGACATGAAGATCACAACCAGTGACTTGCAAGCAACTCATTGTACTTAGGTGCCGGACCACCTGAATTTCTAATCCAGCTACGAAAGATTACTGGGTGCAGTCAAGTACTTGTGGTAGTCAGTTGTGGATCAAGATGGAATTTGACCTATCCTGTTAAAAGGAGAAATGTTTGTGTTTCAATTTAGCAAGACCTTAGCCAAGGCACTTTATGTGAAGGTCACATGATCACTAAAATTGAAATCACTATATGGATTTGTGTTTAGAGTTGACAGGCTCTTAAGCCATCCTTAGCATTTGTGGTCAAGAGGATGAATTATACAGTAACTGTTTCTTAGGGTTCTTGGAGTTTGCTCGGCAACTCTTCGACCTATTCGGACGTCGGTTTCATTGCTAGATAGGCATATCGATTAGTATAGAAAGTTGTTTCTAAGCTACCTCTTAGGTTTGAACCTAGAGAGTCACACGCATAGAAGTTTCCTAGGATGATCTATTGCTGATCAACGATTGAGAATCGTACATGATTTAATTAATCAATTTGTTGATTGAATTATCTTAATTGGGTTAAGTTCAAGTAAATAAGATTCAATTTGGTTTAAGTTTATTAGAAGGACTAGTCAATTTCAAATATTGATTTGAAATTAGACTTGATTTGGATTTAAATAGATTCAGGACTAGACAAATTTGATTTGGGCTAGAACCATGATCTATATAGGTTCAGTCCAATAAATTTAAATCAGCTTAAACCAAAACCCGAACCCAAACCCCTCGCAAAAAGGATCTCACATGATGAGATAACTTGATTAAATTCTCATGTAGAATTTAATTTAATCTTCTCCAAACCATTTCGTCGGAATTCTAAGTGTTAGAATTAAAGTGGAATTAATGTGCCTCTTTGAATTAACGAGACGATGGAATTCTAAGTTATTAGAATTCATCTCTCTTTGTTTTCATCGAACGTCGGAATTAAACAAAAGGCTGTGTCTCTTTGGTTTTAACCGAACGACAGAATTCTAAGAGTTAGAATTGAGTCTATAAATTGGAGGATATCCCTCACCAGATTACAACAACGAGATGTTATGGATTGAATTTCTAAAGAGTTATAATAGAAAATCCTGGTGTAATTCTGGTGTTAGAAAAAGTTTGGTGATCTTGGAGGAAGATTCAAGTGGGAGGATTCAAGATCAGCAAAATTATTTTTCCGTGAGCTAGCACTTCCGGAATCCGATCATTCGGGGCTTCGCGTGGACGATATTAGAGGCCGGACGATTGAACGGCTGCATAGCACAAAGGATTTACCTATATTCTTAAGGTGAGTGATTTGATCCCTAATCTTAAGGCAGGTTTCAAGACAGTAGTATGACTTCTCATCTTGAATATTAAGATATGATTTAATTATTTAATTTATATGCATTATTTATATCAAACATCTTATAATATAAGGCAAAGATATGATCTTGATGCATGTTAGATAGATTAATATGTAATCTTTAAATTTCTGCATTGATAATTGTTATCAAAATTAAAATATGCATGCCTCGGGGATTATTTCTCTCTACAAATGGTATCAAGCTATGGTTTCGTATTGATCTATTTATTGCATAAATTAATGCTCCTATTAATTTTGTAATCAAAGCTAAAATGGATCACCAGGCCATTCGGTCACAGATGGATTAAAAATCCAAATTACCCATTCAATGAGGTATTCTGTGATATATTATCGTGCGATTATTTTATTATTGATGCTTAGTTAAAAGATAATTAAATTAATCTTTGGCATCAAAACATAGATTACATTCACTCTCAAAAACGTTTTATATTTGATACATATTGATGTTGTATAAAAGTATGATATTTGCATGTTTAGTATAAAACATAGATATGAGATATGATGGCTTGTTGTCTATGTTATAAAATACAAATATTTATGAGTCTTATTTGAATGTCAAATATTTATTCATAATCTTTTTAGATATGATTAAATAAAGGAATTATGAGTAGTTAAAAATGCAACTGATGCATGATTCGAAATATATGACATAAAATATATTTAATCTTTTGGGTTAGCTAAATCAGGTTCATAAAGGGTTAGACCCTAAGGTTTAAGTCAAATGGACTATAAGAGTATTTGATCAAATCTAAATTGATTAGATTAGGTTAAGGATGCTCTAAATCAAACAATAGTTGTAATTGATCATATCCATGTCTTTGATTAAACCAAATGGATGTAAATTAGGCTCCGTGGTTGAGCATGAATCTCTTAGATGATCAAATCAAAATTGGTTAACCATATGATGTCAAGGTGAGTTGGCAAGTTGCTCTAGGATCAACGATCGAATGATTTTTAATTGGGAGCTACTCGTATTAATGCGTCTTTAACGAGTTAATGGCATATCCCTCCCATCGATCTTACTTACCTGGTCAATATGGTGAACCATTTATGATTCGGATCATTTACCTGATTCGGGTTGACCCATGCCTGTAAGAAAATCAGTCTGACTGATTTAGATGCCACTTAACCTGACTTAATCTTGTTTCATTCTACCGATTTCATAGATTCAGTGGAAGAACTTGATTAGTCAATTTATCTTTAAATTATTAAATCCTCTAAAATTATTAGGTTCTTAAAATGAAATAGTTATATGATAACTAGATCATAGCCTCCTATTAAGGTGGGTGATAATGAGTCCGATGTCTTGATAATCATTAGAGGCACTCCATGTCTGGTGCTTGTCAACCATCGAAATTATCATTCATTATATGATAAGTTAGCGTAGCTATTAAATAGACAGTCAGGTGGGCCGAACTTCACTCGGGCTTGGTTGTCTATTGGTAGATTACACTGATTATATCATTTAATGGTTGGACCTAACTAGAACTTTCAGTGGAGGCACTTCATGCCTGCTGAAGAGGAACATGGGGCAAAACTGAACACTAAGAATTGATTGGGGAAACAATTGGTTTTGAACATACTCTTAGATGCATATGGGTTGGCCAAGCTTCACTTGGGCCTGTATATAGTCTATGTAGATCTTAGTGCCCACTAAAGAATTAAGAATAATTCTTCGAATTGGGGTGTAGAGGCTGCCAATTTGAACAAAATAGTGGAAGAATCTTTAGACTAAAGTCCAAGTCTTTAGACTGAATCAATTTATATACTACTAAACTTTAGTTTTTCCTTATGCAGAACATGGCCACTAATTTATCATTAAGGTCCCTATTGGATAGTGACAAGTTGAATGGTTTAAATTTCAATAGCTGGTTTAGAAAACTTAAGATCGTCCTTGAGCATGAGAGGATTCTATATATTCTGAATAATCCTGCACCAGAGGTTCTAATGCAAACACCCAAAGTTCTGAGAGAGACTTATCAGAAGTGACTCAGTGATAGAACTAGTGTGCGTTGCATCATGCTAGCAGCAATGAACGATGAATTTGGTCGCCGGTTCGAGCATGCTCAGCCAAAGAAATCATTCAAGCGTTGAATGAATCTTTTGGCACACCCGATGACGTTGAAAGGCACAAGACTAGTTGTGCTATTTTTAATGCTCGAATGAGGGATGAATCTCCTGACACTGATCATGTATTGTACATGATTGAGAAGATAACTCCTGAGCAAGCTCGGCTTTCCCCTATATGAGCAGTTGGGAAAAGATGCGATCCTGAATTCCTTGCCTCCATCCTTTCGACCTTTCCTAACTCATTATCGAATGACAAAGCCTGCAGTCAATTACCACAATTTGTTGAGGCTGTTACAAACTTTGAGAAGGATAACCAGCTCTCTAAGGGTTTGGTTAATGTGGTTGAAGGATCTAAGGTTGGACATCAACCCTTTGGGAGGGAGAAGAAAAAAATAAGAATAAGGTGCAACATGCTATGACATCTATAAGTGGTCAGATGCAGAAGAAGAAAGTTGATAAAAGTCAAGCTGAATGCTTTCATTGCAAGATACAAGGGCACTGAAAGAGGAACTGTCCTCTTTACATTGCCACACTTGATCCAAACAGGCCAAAGAAGAAAAAGAGGCAAGATGTTGCTCAACAAGGTATTTATATGATAACACCTTGTAATTTTTCTGTATATGATAATCAGACCTGGGTATTGGATACCGAAAGTCCTTTTAACATTTGTAATTCATTGCAGGGACTACAAGTCACTAGAAGATTTAAGGATAATAAAAGATTCTTTAATGTCGGCGATGGAAGATTAGTTCCAGTTTTGGCATTAGAAGTTCTTGAAATAGTTTTCAATAGAAATGTCATTGTACTAAATGATTGTCATTTTTGCCAACGTTCTTGTTAAACGTAATTTCTGTAGGCCTTCTGGCCAAAAGTCATTATGAAATTTTAATAAATGATGTTACTTTGAATATCATTATGAATGGAGTCACTGTAATGACTGGGCATTTATCTAATAGCATTTATATATTATCACAACCTATGAATGTAGTGTACAAATCAAGTAAGCGCCCTAGAACAACTGATGTCACATACATTTATCTTTGGCACTATCGACTGGGTCATATCAATAAAAACAAATTAAACAGGTTAACTCAGGAGGGCATCCTTCGAATTGATGATTGTGAATCATTAACTACCTGTGAATCTTGTCTTCTTGGTAAAATGACCAAGTCATCTTTTACTGGAAAAGGTGAAAGAGCCAAAGAGCTATTGGGTCTAGTACATACTGATGTATGTGGACCAATGAACACTTGTGCTAAAGGTGGATATTACTACTTCATTACTTTTACAGATGACCTTTCTAGGTTCGGTTATGTCTATCTTATGAGACATAAATCTGAGTCGTTTGAAATGTTCAAACTATATCATAAAGAAGTAGAAAAACAAACAGAAAAATGTATTAAGACCCTTCGATCAGATCAAGGAGGCGAATACCTTTCAAATGACTTTATGACATATTTAAGGGAGAATGGGATTCTCTCCCAATGGACTCCTCCAGGAACACCGTAGCATAACGGTGTGTTGGAAAGAAGGAATCGAACTTTGTTAGACATGGTTCGGTCCATGATGGGTTTTGCAAGCTTACCAATATCATTTTGGGGATATGCATTAGAATCAGCTTATCATATTCTCAATAAGGTTCCAAGTAAGTCTGTTTCTAAAACTCCACATGAGATGTGGTATGGACATAAACCGATTATCACCTATCTGAGAGTCTGAAGGTGTCCGGCTTATGTGAAACGTGCAAAATCAGACAAACTTGAACCAAAGGATATTACTTCTACAATACTGAAGAACAAAAGTTGTTCATTAGTAATAGAGCAATTTTTCTTAAAAAGGAGTTTCTTAGTGAAGGAACAAATAGCTCTAATATTGAACTTGAGGAAGTTTATCAAGTAGAAAGGAACAACACAAACCAGTGAACCCTTAGAATCTGAGTTGATTAGATCAAACCAAAACCCATTTTAGATGCACTATTAAGGCGATCTCGTAGAGTACCACATCAACCAGACAAATACTTAGGTTTCTTGGTCCAGAATGAAGATCCTGTTGAACTCGATGAGAATAACGAGGATCCGATCACCTATATGGATGCTATGCAAAGGACTGACTCTAATAAATGGCTTGATGCCATGAAATCCGAACTTGATTCCATGAAGAACAATAATGTATGGACATTGGTTGACCCACCCGAAGGGATAAAACCCATAGGGTGTAAGTGGGTTTTCAAAAGGAAAAGAGGCGCAGACGGAAAGGTAGAGACCTATAAAGCACGTCTGGTTGCCAAGGAGTATCGTCAAAGTTATGGTATTGACTATGACGAAACGTTTTCTCCTGTGGCAATGCTGAAATCCATTCGGATTATGCTAGCTATAGCAGCACACTTAGATTATGAGATTTGGCAGATGGATGTTAAAACCGCTTTTCTAAATGGTGATTTAGAAAAATAGGTGTATATGATACAGCCTGAAGGTTTTATATCTGAAGACGAGTCTAAAGTGTGCAGGCTACAGAAGTCTATTTATGGACTTAAGCAAGCATCTAGGAGTTGGAACATACGATTTGATAAAGTGATCAAATCTTATGGCTTTATTAAGAATAAAGAAGAACCATGCATTTATAAATGGGCTAACGATTCCGTTATTGTATTTCTTGTATTATATGTGGATGATATTCTCTTAATTGGAAATGATGTCCCTGCATTACAAGGAATAAAGATATTGTTATCATCACAATTCTCCATGAAAGATCTGGGAGAAGCATCATACATCCTAGGGATGAAGATCTATAGAGATATATCTAAGAGGATGCTTGGTTTATCCCAATCTACGTACATTGACACCGTGCTAAAGAGGTTTAGCATGGAGAATTCCAAGAAAGGCTATCTTCCGATAGGCCATGGAATTCATCTTTCTAAGAAGGATTGTCCGACAACTCCTAATGAAAGAGAACGTATGAGTCGAATTTCATATGCTTCGGCAGTGGGATCGATTATGTACACCATGACATATACAAGACCAGATGTGGCATACTCACTAGGAATAGTGAGTACATACCAATATGATCCAGGAAAAAAACACTGGCAAGTTGTTAAGACAATCCTTAAGTATTTGAGAAATACTAAGGATCAGTGATTAGTCTATGGAAAGTCTGATTTGAAACTTGTTGGATATACTGATTCCAGTTTCCAATCAGATCATGATGATAGCAAAAGTGTGTCGGGTTTCGTGTTTATCCTGAATGGTAGAGCTGTTTGCTGGAAAAGTTCCAAGCAACATACAGTGGTAGATTCAGTGTGCGAGACAGAGTACATCGCTGCATCAGATGCCACGAAAGAAGCTATGGCTGCAAAAGTTCCTCTCTGAGCTTGAAGTGGCACCTTCCATAGATGGACTAGTCCTATTGTACAGTGACAGCACTGGTGCCATAGCTCAAGCAAAGGAACCATGAGCACATCAGCGCACCAAGCACATACTGCGCCGGTTTCATTTTTTTCGAGAGATTATAGAATGAGGTGACATAAATCTTCAGAAGATTGATGGAAAGAAAAACCTAGATGACCCATTTACTAAAGCACTCAGCATCAAGGAGTTTGACGACTATAAGTTGAAGATGGGTATTAGATATTGTAATGAGTGGCTTTAGGCTAAGTGGGAGTTTGTTAAGAATTGTATCCTAAAGCCAATCATTTGATGATTGAGCTAATGTAAATAGCATATAAATTGATATATTAATAAAAGTTATTTGGCAGTTTATTCATTACAAGAACATCTTCTTAATACTCCTGATAGTAATGAAGCCCTTAGGATCTTTTTTCACGATAAAGGAGGATTTATCTTTGAAGGTCCTCAAAAGAGTTCGCGACCAAATGATATACTATGACAGGGCCATAGTACTATTAATTATAAGACGTTGTATATCATATTTGTTGGTTGTCCTCTTAACCAAGGAGTATAGAGACACTGGTATGACATACAGGTGAAAGTGTAGGAGTACATTTCACCGAACGTGACTCATTTCCGGATACTTTGCTGTCAAGAGTTAATCTGAGAAGATATAGGTATAAGTATCCTTCAGACCTGAAGATCACAACCAGTGACTTACAAGCAACTCATTGTACTTAGGTGCCGGACCATCTGGATTTCTAATCCAGCTACGAAAGGTTACTGGATGCAGTCAAGTACTTGTGGTAGTCAGTTATGGATCAAGATGGAAGTTGACCTATCCCGTTAAAAGGAGAAATGCTTGTGTTTCAATTTAACAAGACCTTGGCCAAGGCACTTCATTTGAAGGTCACATGATCACTAAAATTGAAATCACTATATGGATTTACTGTTTAGAGTTGATAGCTCTTAAGCCATCCTTAGCATTTGTGGTCAAGAGGATGAATTATACGGTAACTGTTTCTTAGGGTTCTTAGAGTTTGCTCGGTAACTCTTTGACCTATCCGGACGTCGGGTTCCATTACTAGATGGGCACATCGATTAGTATAGAAAGTTGTTTCTATGCTACCGGCTTAGGTTCGAACCTAGAGAGTCACACGCATAGAAGTTTTCTAGGATGATCTATTTGCTGATCAGCAATTAAGAATCGTACATGATTTAATTAATCAATTTGATTGATTGAATTATCTCAATTGGGTTAAGTTCAAGTGAATAAGATTCAATTTGGTTTAAATCTATTAGAAGGACTAGTCAATTTCAAATATTGATTTGAAATTAGACTTGATTTGGATTTAAATAGATTCAGGACTAGACAAATTTGATTTGGGCTAGAACCATGATCTATGTAGGTTCAGTCCAATAAATTTAAGTCAGCTTAAACCAAAACCCGAACCCAAACCCCTCGCAAAAAGGATCTCATATGATGAGATAACTTGATTAAATTCTCATATAGAATTTAATTTAATCTTCTCCAAACCATTTCCGTCGGAATTCTAAGTGTTAGAATTAAAGTGGAATTAATATGCTTCTTTGAAGTAACGAGACGATGGAATTCTAAGTGATTAGAATTCATATCTTTTTGTTTTCACCGAACGTCGAAATTAAACAAAAGGCTGCGTCTCTTTGGTTTTAACCAAACAACAGAATTCTAAGGGTTAGAATTGAGCCTATAAATTGGAGGACATCCCTCACCAGATTACAACAACGAGATGTTATGGATTGAATTTCTAAAGAGTTATAATAGAAAATCCAGGTGTAATTCTGATGTCAGGAAAAGTTTGGTGGATCTTGGAAGAAGATTCAAGTGGGAGGATTCAAGATCAGCAAAATTGTTTTTCCGCGAGCTAGCACTCCCGGGAATCCGATCATTCGAGGCTTCGCGTGGATGATACTAGAGGCCGGACGATTGAACGGCTGTAGAGCACAAAGGATTTACCTACTGTTCTTAAGGTGAGTGATTTGATTCCTAGATCTTAAGGCAGGCTTCAAATAAGTAGTATGACTTCTCATCTTGAATATTAAGATATGATCTTAATTATTTAATTTATATGCATTATTTAAATCAAACGATCTTATAATATAAGACAAAGATATGATCTTGATACATGTTAGATAGATTAATATGTAATCTTTAAATTTTCGCATTGATAATTGTTATCAAAATTAAAATATGCATGCTTCGGGGATTATTTCTCTCTACACTCAGCTCGTTGTCGAGGAACCCGAGATTTCTCTTCCAACAACACTCGAAGTGGGTGAAGCGAGTCAAGTCCTCCCGGATGTTACTGAGGACGTTCCTGGGACCGATCCGAACCTTGATTCTTAAGGGTTGCTTATTGATTTTTTGCTTTTTTAATTTGTAATCTGACCAAAGTTCAATGAATGAATCTTTTAATCTCTTTCCGCTTTATCTTATCGCTTTGGTCATTATTTTTTCGAACGACCTTTTTGCTGGTAGTTCCTCTGATCGTAAACAAAACGCACTTTCAGGTCGGACTGCCCTTAAGGGTTCCGAATTGAAGATTTTGCTAGATCAACTGGTTTTGCTGATGCATAAAATCGTTCGATTTTGCCGTAGAACGTAACTCCGACTTGGCCTCAGTTGGGGCCGAGGTTAGGTGCGCGCGAGCTAACTTGGTTAGCCGAGGTACAAAATGGTTCGGCGTGAAATGACCAAAAACAACGCAAATACCTCGGGTGGGGCCGAGGTTAGATAGTTCGATTTGTCCGAGGCAAAAAGTTGGTATGTTTTTTGCCGAGGCATATAAAATGGCTTTGCCGAAGGACGCTTCGTTTCTGCTTAAGGCATTTTTCTCGTTGGCCTTTTCCAACGCGGGTCTCTTTAACGTATGCGAAAGTACTCGATCGCCATTGGACAACGTCATTTTCAAAAAGAGGTTTTCCAGGCCTGCCCATATCTCAAGGACCTATGGTCGGTTTCCTGCATTTAAGGCTCCTGATTCGAGATCGAAAGGAAATCTTCGTCTTTCGTCATGGCCTGGGAGGCGCGTCCGGCGCGCTTTGGAAAGCGCCCTTCTCTTTTGATCTACCATGTGGCGGCGCAGCCAGGGCGTTTCAAATTCCGAGGCTCCCTTCTTTAATAGTTGCTCCTGGTTTGCTTGCCTATAAAATGGGGAGAGCGGACCGTGTTAGGCTATCTCCCAGGACCTTCTCTTTCTGTGAGTTGTAAGGGCTTTCATGGCGCCTGTTTCATTGAGAGCGGAGAGATCGAGCTTCACTTTTGAGAGCTGGTTCGTCCCAGATAGCTGGGGTGATAGAGAAGCTGCTGAAGAGCAAGTAGTCCTCAAGGGAGGAGTCTCGGAGGTCATATGAAGAGTGCACGGGATGCCCACAGAGGTCATATGGGGAGCGCACGTATGTGCTTCCTGTGTGGCCTTTGTCACTTGCCATGGGGACCACAGGAAACGCAAAGCATATGTATTCCCCATGGAAGACATGAAACTCACCTCCTTCTTCAATTTGGATCCCTCAGTTCATCCGCCTGAGGAATCTTTTTTCTATGTGAAGAAGGAGAGTGGTGTTGGTCTGCTGGTCCCCTGTCTATGTTGTTGGACAGTGGCTAGCAGCCCAGCATCCCACTTGGGGGAGGAGGCATCCTCGGCATCAACATCCACAGGTCTTTGACCTGGTTAGGATCCCTCAATGCATCCATCTTGGGGATCCGTGGATGGCCTACTTTGCTCTTTGGCATTAACCAGTGGCCCAATGGAGCCGATTGGTTTTTTTGATTTCTGGGGTCGGATGCAGAAACATCGTTATCGACCGAAGCTACTCAGCCGAGCTTTTATTTTATGTCTTTATTTCCTGTGCTATGATGCACTTGTAACGCCTCTTAGGAGGTTATAACTTTTCATTAATAAAGAAAGTTTTCAACCTTTCTTCTTCGGCTACTTGTTTCTTTTTCTATTATGGTTGTGCTGAGAGTTGTCTTACTCATATTGTGCTACCGCAGCATAAGCCCATTGGTGCTTTTGTCATTTTGTTTTTGTTGAGCACGATATTTAGTCCTCTGAGAAGGAAGCATTCACCTCTGTTTAGGTCAGAGGGAGGCCTGGGCGGCTCTGTGAACTTATAATGCATACATGATCCTACTCGAGGGGATGAAAGAACTTGTATAATCTTGCCGGTAAGTGGAGGAAGGTTATTTACCTCTGCCGAAGCATGATAGGACGCCTTAGTCGTGCCAGAGTATTTAAGAAATTACCCGATCAGGCCGAAGCTTTAGAACTATATCACTCGGTTTGGCCGAGGCTTCGAAGATCATTCAAAAATATATCACTCGGTTTGGCCGAGGCTTCGGAGATTATTCAGAAATATATCACTCAGTTTGGTCGAGGCTTCGGAGATTGTTCAGGAATATATCACTCGGTTTGGCCGAGGCTTCAAGATTATATTTTACTTGGCACGGCCAAGGTACGGAGACCGTCACTCGGCTTGGCCGAGGCTTCAAGATTATATTTTACTTGGCGCGGCCAAGGTACGAAGATCGCTCGGCCTGGCCGAGGATTTAAAAAGATTATATTTTACTTGGCACTGCCAAGGTATGGAGATCGTCACTTGGCTTGGCCGATGCTTCAAAATTATATTTTACTTGGCGCGGCCAAGGTACAAAGCTCTCTCGGCCCAGCCGAGGTTTGTTGAATATATTTTACTTAGCGCGGCCAAGGTACGGAGATCACTCGGCCCGACCGAGGATTTAAAAAGATTATATTTTACTTGGCGCGCTAAGGTACAAAGCTCTCTCGACCCAGTTGAGGTTTGTCGAATATATTTTACTTGGCGTGGCCAAGGTACGGAGATCGCTCGACTCGACCAAGGATTTAAAAGATTATATTTTACTTGGCGCTGCCAAGGTACGAAGACCGTCACTCGGCTTGGCCGAGGCTTTAAGATTATATTTTACTTGGCGCGGCCAAGGTACGAAGCTCTCTCGGCCCAACCAAGGTTTGTCAAATATATTTTACTTGGCGCGGCCAAGGTACGGAGATCGCTCGGCCCGGCTGAGGATTTAAAAAGATTATATTTTACTTGGCGCTGCCAAGGTACGGAGACCGTCACTCGGCTTGCCGAGGCTTCAAGATTATATTTTACTTGGCGCAGCCAAGGTACGAAGCTCTCTCGGCTCAGCCGAGGTTTGTCCAATATATTTTACTTGGTGCGGCCAAGGTACGGAGATCGCTCGGCCCGACCGAGAATTTAAAAGATTATTTTTTACTTGGCACTGCTAAGGTACGGAGACCGTCACTCGACTTGGCCGAGGCTTCAAGATTATATTTTACTTGGCGCGGCCAAAGTACGAAGCTCTCTCAGCCCAGCCGAGGTTTGTCAAATATATTTTACTTGGCGCGGCCAAGGTACGAAGATCGCTCGGCCCTGCCGAGGATTTAATGTATAGCAAGACCTGCTTCTCATTGCAGCTTTCAAGGAAAATTATAAAAATTTTGCGAGTCTTTGAGAGTTAAATTTAATTCAATGAACAGAATGAGTTTAGGAGCATACTTTTACTGATGATATGCGCGGAGATTATCCGAGTTCCATGTCCGGGGAATAGATTTCCCATCCAAATCTTGGAGTTTGTAGGTGTCGGGTCCGATTACTTCCGTCACTTGGTAGGGACCTTCCCAATTCGGGGACAATTTTTCTTGCTCCAGTGGCCTCGAGACGGATGCCTTTCGAAGCACCAGATCACCGGGGAGGAAAAACTTTCCTCGGACTCTAGTGGAGTGATAGCGAGCTACTCTTTGCTGGTAGGCGGCCATCCGGATTCGGGCTTTCTCCCTGACTTCTACTAAATCAAGATTAGTTCGGAGCTGCTCATCGTTGGATTCTTCTGAATAGCCTTCCACACGAGGGGAGGGGAGTCCGACTTCCACAGGGATGACAACCTCTATGCCAAAAGCCATCTTGAATGGGGTTTGCCCTGTGGGTACCCTTTCAGTAGTTCGGTATGCCCACAACACATGGTGGAGTTCCTCGGCCCATCTACCTCACGCCCGGTTGAGCCGAGCTTTGATTCCCTACAGGAGAGTTCGGTTGGTTACCTCGGCTTCTCCATTAGTTTGAGGATGTCCGACCGATGTCAGGCGATGGAGAATGCCATGATCCTCGCAGAACTTTCGAAACTTAGGGTTGTCGAACTATTTTCCGTTGTCGGTGATGATAGTGTGGGGAAGGCCGAAGCAGCAGATGATGGACCTCCACACGAAGTCTTTAGCACGGGCTTCGATTATTTGGGAGACTGCTTCGGCTTCAACCCACTTAGTGAAATAATCAATTGCAACAAATAAGAACTTCCTTTGCCTCGTTGCGAGGGGGAAAGGGCCAAGAATATCCATTGCCCACTTGGCGAAGGGCCAGGGGGATGATATGGAAGTCAGGTGCACCGAGGGGAGCCTCTGGACATTTGAGTGCCTCTGGCATGAATTACAAGCCCGCACGAGGTCATCGGCATCTTTCTGCATCGTCGGCCAATAATACCCTTGACACAACACTTTGTGGCACAAGGCCCAACCACCGAGATGATTGCCACATATGCCTTCATGAACCTCTCGAAGAGCATAATCGGCCTATGTTGGTCGGAGGCATTTGAGCAGCGGCATTGAGAAGGACCGCTTGTATAGCTGGTCATCAATCAGAACATAATGAGATAATTGCATTTTCAGCTTCCTTGCTTCCTTTCTATCAGTGGGTAGTAACCCTTCTTTAAGGTACTTGTGCAGGGGGTCCATCCAGGATGGTTCGGTGTCGACCTGCATCATCTAGTCAGCATCGGCGATGTTGAGCTTCTCCAGGACCTCCAAGTGGAATTTCTGCTCGAGATCCATTGACTCCGTAGTCACCAGGCGGGACAGAAGGTCGATGCACGTGTTTTCAATCCTTGGGATCTGGACAATTTTAAATTCATCAAAACAGGAGGATAGGTTGCGCACCTTTTGGAGATACCGAATCATACTCGGCTCTCAAGCCTCGAATTCTTCCTACACCTGGCCAGCCACCAACTAGGAGTCGGTATAGGCAATTAGTTTTTTGACCTTAAGCTCGTGGGCGATTCGGAGTCCGGCAAGCAGGGCTTCATACTCTGCTTCATTGTTTGAAGCCGGAAAGGAGAAGCGAACACCATATTCGAAAGTTGCGCCCTCTGGACTGGTGAGGACCAGGCCGGCGCCGGAACCGCCCGCGCTGGAGGATCCATCGGCGTGAAGCAACCATGAGGCGCTGGGTTTTGGTTGTCCGAGGGTATCGAAGCAGAGCCATCTTCGGGTATGGTGCATTAGAAGAGGAAATCCGCCAGGACCTGGGCTTTAATGGCTGGACGAGGCTGATACTGGATGTCGTGCTCGCTCAGCTGGATAGCCCATTTGGTCATTCTCCCCGATGCTTCTGGACGATGGATAATTGCCTTGAGGGGTTGGTCAGTCAGGACAGTGACAGTGTGCGCTTGGAAGTATGGCCACAGCTTTCGAACCGATGTCACCAGGGTTAGGATCATCTTCTCGACTTGAGTGTACATCGTTTCAGCGTCTTTAAGTAGTTTGTTGACATAATAAACAGGTTTTTGGACTTTGTTCTCCTCTCTGGTTAGCACCGAGCCAACAGCATTTTCGGAAATCGCTAAGTATAGGTTCAGCACTTCCCTTGGCTTCGGGCTGCTGAGGAGGGGCGATGAGCCGAGGTATTTCTTGAGATCTTCAAAGGACTTCTAGCAATCTGGGGTCCATTGAAAGTTTTTGGCCAATCGAAGCGCTTTGAAGAAAGGAAGGCATTTCTCGGCCGACCGAGCAATGAAGCGGCTGAGGGCTGCTATTCTCCCAGTGAGGCGTTGCACGTCCTTGACTGACTCCGGCGGAGCCATTTGCTGCAGGGCCTGAATCTTCTGGGGATTTGCCTCGATGCCTCGCTGAGAGATCAGGAAGCCTAGGAATTTCCCAGAGTTGACCCTAAAGGCACATTTGGTGGGGTTAAGCTTCATCTGATACTTACGAAGTGTAGCGAAGCTCTCCGCAAGGTCCTCGACGTGCTGGGATGCCTCCTTGCTCTTTACCAGCATATCATCAACATATACCTCCATGTTCCGATCGATTTGCTCCTTGAAGACTTTGTTGACCAGCCTTTGGTAGGTGGCACCTACATTTTTCAATCCAAAGGGCATAACTCGGTAGCAATAGATACCTCAGTCAGTGATGAAGGCGGTTTTCTCCTCGTCTTCGGGCATCATTCGGATCTGGTTGTAGCCTGAGTAGGCATCCATAAAAGTTAGCATTTGATGGCCCGAAGTTGAATCCACGAGCTGGTCGATCCGCGGAAGAGGGAAGCTATTTTTTGGGCAGGCCTTGTTGAGATCAGTGAAGTCGATGCAGATCTTCCATTTGTCATTCGACTTTTTCACCATGACCACATTCACCAGCCAATCGGGATAGTTAACCTCCCGGATGAATTTGGCTTTGATGAGTTTGTCCACTTCTTCTTCGATGGCTTTTTGGCGCTCGGAGGCAAAGCTCCTTTTCTTTTGCTTAATTGGCCGAATGTCTCGTCCACGCTGAGGTAGTGGACCAGGACGTCTGGACTGATTCCGGGCATATCCGACGCGGACAGGCGAAGACGTCAGCATTCCTCCGAAGGAATTCGACAATTCTTGCCGAAGCTTTCCTTCTAGCCGCGACCCGACCTTTACAGTTCGGTCAGGCCGGGTTTCGTCGAGCGGTACTTCCTCCAGTTCTTCAGCTGACTCTCCTCATTGCTCGGCAAAATCTTCCCGAGCATCCAGCCCATCCACCTCGAGCTTTCTGGACTGAAGGTCGGCGACAAAACAATGCCGAGCTATGATTTGACTTCCTCGAACAACCCCCACTCCCCATTCGGTGGGGAACTTCACGGCGAAATGGGGAATGAAAATAATGGCTTTAAGAGATATCTGCCCCGGCCTGCCGATGATGGCGTTGTAAGGAGATCGGAGCTTGGTCACGAGGAAATCCATGAGCGTGGTAGCCACGTGGGGTCAGGTGCCGACTCGGACTGACAGAGTGACAACTCCTTCGGGGATTATGGAGTCACTTGTGAAGCCTACTAGGGTGGATTCCACGGGTCGGAGGCTTTCTGCCCGAAATTTTAATCTCACAAAGGCATCAAAGTATAGAACATTAACGAAGCTTCCACTATCAATCAAGATATGGTATACATCATAATTGTTCATATTCAAAGATACAACCAAAGCATCATCATGGGGGTATTGTACCTCCCGAAGGTCTTCATCAGAGAAAGTGAGCTCAACTCGAGCTTTCTTTGGCAAGTTTTCCTCCTCGCTCGGCCAAGAAGATAGGGAGTCGGCTGTCGTTCCGTTATCACATTAACATTGCCAATGACCGAGGGATTTGGTAGAGGAAGCTAGTGAGGCTCGGGTTAGCAATTCTCCTCATTGTTCGGCTCAGTAGCCTCTGAACAGGTCCAGTCTGCCCCGCCGGATCAATCGCTCAATCTCATTCTTGAGCTGCCAGCAGTCCTCGGTATCATGTCCATAGTCCTGATGAAAGCGGTAATACTTGGTCAGATCCTTCCGAGTCGCATTGCCTCGGAGAGGAGGCCGAGGAATTTGTCGTTCGATCTCCATCAGGATTTGCGCTCTTGGTGCGGTGAGAGGAGTGTAGCAGTCGAACCTTCGAGCTGGACTCCGGGTTCGGTCTCGAGGCGGCGGCAAAGGAGCTCTATGGTGGCAAGGCGGGCTAGCACGGCGGTGGGCTCGTTGCTTGTCTAAGCCCTTTGCCTCCTTCTTCAGCTGCTCAACTCGAGCTGATCTCCTTGATTCTTCAACCCTGGTGTATTTATCCGCCAGGAACATCATGTCCGAAAGGCTCTTCGGGTAGTTAACCTCTAGAGCCAGGTAGAAGTCTCCTTCCTTCAACACCCCTCCCGCCAAGGCAGACATGCTACCTCGTGGTTGAGATGGTCGACTTCCAAAAGGGCCGTGTTAAAACGACTAAGATAACTCTTCAGAGATTCTCCCTCTCTCTGCTTGACCTCAGAGAGGGAATCGGATCTCCGTCATTGGCGACGGCGAAACTGGCTGATGAGCAAACAGCTCAGTTCGTCAAAAGAATCAATGGAACCTGGCTTCAAGCTGTTGAACCAGGTTCGGCCGATCCCCGTAGAGTGGAGGGGAAAGCTCGGCACAGGATCGCATCCAATGCTCCATGGAACATCATGATGAATCTGAAGCTGCTCAGGTGGTCATCAGAATCGGTGGATCTATGGTACGGCTCGATGGTGGGGAACTTAACATGAGAGGGAATCACTTCCCTCATGATCCTCTCGGAGAAGGGAATGCCCTGCTCCACTTTCAGCTGGGACGGAGGGGCTTGTCTGACAGCATCTAACTCCTGACACCATTCTCGACGCATCTCCTGCATCTGCTACCTGATCCCTTCATCTAGAGTGGTAGGAGGGATCGAGCGATGGGAAGACGGTAGCGGCATCGAATCTTGGGAAGACACCGGGGAGGTGGGACGAACCCGCCTAGATCTGAGCAGGATTTTCCCTCCAGCTCGCTGCGGCACTGGCTTTATTCTCACAGGTTGGTGATGATGATCCGCTGCTTCCGACGGGTTGTAAGAAGAGATCGTCGGCGGAGCAGGGGCAACGGCTTCTTCAAGAAGCTGAGGAGCAAGGATGGCAGGGATAGGATCGCCTAGAGCCCCTGAACCAATTGGGTCATGGCTTGAACCTGCTGGGCCAGAGTGGCGAACTGGTCCAACGTTACCACCGTTGCTGGTGGCGAAGGAGTTTCGGCTGGCGGTGGTGGTGGAGGCACCGCACCGATAACTGGGTCAGGCCTTTGAGAGGTGGCCTAATCTTGAGCCTCGGACGTAGCTCTCTTTCGATTGGCCATTAGAGGATGCTTTTTCTGATTTTTTGAGTCTTGTCTCCTGGATCACAAGTTTATGAGACTTGAGGCCCTTCCTTTAGCACCAATCTGTTGCCGCGGAAATCCGTTCTCCAACTCAGGTATGCTTCTAGCTCTTGATCCGGATGCCGATCTCATCACCTCGGGTAAAACCTGCAAGACAGTCCGCGCGCAGAGGGTACTGTGGGGGTTGCCCTCTGCGGAGGACCCTCCGATGCCCAAGTCAGTGAAGATTTGTAGCAAACAGATGTAAGGAGAAGACTCTCACAGAAAAGCTCCCCTAAATGAGTGTTCTCTCGAGAGCTCCGAGCTCAGATGGAGCTGTTCTTAGTATGATAATGAGTAAAAGGAGTGAGTGTTCAAGTGTGTGTACCTGAGAGGGTGGAGGGCAGCGGTATTTATAGGGGATCATCTAATTCTTTGGGCGCGTCGTGAGGGGAGGTCCAAAAGTCGTTATGATTCGAAACGGATTCGAATCAGGTTTATTATGAGGTCAGTAAGATCTGTATCTTGTCAGTTAGAGGATCGACGGCTGGGAGAGCTGGTTGATGCCTTGAGATTCAGCGATTACATAGGTTCTAGGTCACCCCTGTGGGTCCTAGGCCACTCCTGGGTATGATTCCTCGTTTGGAATCTCATTCAGTTATAGTGGATTCAAATTCTCCCGCACCGGATTCCACAGAGGTATTCGAGTGCCTCGATCCGACCGAGGCAAAGGGGCAACTTGATTCTCCGAAGTACAGAATGGCTCGGTCTGTAGAAGTATGGGGACAGCTCGGGTTACCGAGGTACAGGGAGCTTACGTTGCCGAGGTATGGCTGGCTCAGGTCACCGAGGTATGAGGATAGCTCGGATCGACCTGTCTTTGTTGAAGACGATTTGGCTTCGTCGCTTGGCGGTTGTGATAGCTGGTTGGCGAGACGTTGAGATTGGACTTGACCCAATTGTCATTGCATTGTCGATGTGTGCGGTCATTAATGCAATGACAATTTTACCGCTCATCGTTACTAAAGGTTGTTAGGCTGAAGTTGATACATTAGGTCCAAAGGTTGCCTCCATGAACAAGAAGGAACAACCAAGTCATGAAAACCTAATCTGGAACCAAGTTATAGGGTGCCTACAGCTCATATATATATATATATATATATATATATATATATATATATATATATATATATATATAGGTATAAAGAATTTCTTAATGAACAGAAGAGGACTTTATTTAGTTCTGAGCTAAACAACTTGAGACGGTCTTAAAGTAGGCTAAAATTTCGAGAATGACAACCGTTGTAGCGAGCAGGCAATGATAAACTAGCGTTGACCAGTGATCTTCAAGATTTTAATTGATACTTAACATCCTAGAAATGGTGATGAGCTGCCATGTGATTTCCAATCAAGAGAGTTGCAGTATCTTTGTTATTTTTCACTTACTTCGCTTACTGCTGAAAAATTTATGGTTGCCTACATGAATCTTCAAATCCGTTTGTTGGCTGAGATTATCTATGGTAAACTAATAGTTTACTAAGGATTTTAAAATTACGTTAAAAGTCAGCATGTAACAATAAGAGTTGAAGAAATACCTTTTGAGAAGCACTCTGAAACCTTTGAAAATAGTTCAAATAGTTCCCCCCTCCTCAATTCAGCATCATACATCTTTCGTTTCAAAGAATCTAGCAAAACCTGGGTATTAGATAATAAATGTTATATCTTTCTGAAGAACTCCCTCTCTCTCTCTCTCTTGTGCACGTGTGCGCATGGGGGGTGCCGAGAAAGATATACTGGCTGAGAAAAATTATACCTCGTATGCGTTTTGAAGTCTCTTAAATGCTTCTGCAGCTTTCTCGTTGCCCATATTCTTATCAGGATGGACTAGCATTGCCTGGAAACCAATTTCCAGATATAATTGTAAAGTCAATAGTAATTCAAAGTGATGCCACAAATGCAAAAGCAACAAGAAGCGCAATTGTCTGGAAATAAAGGCTAAGAAGACTGAGAACTGTTACCTTTCTTCTGTACTCTCTCTTGAGTACGGAAACATCTACATTCTCATAACTAGTAAAACCTAAGGCTGAATAATGATCAGTACAATTTAACAACCTAAGAACTTCATCTTCTGATGTTAACTCTGCCTCAGCTCCACTGGTTGAAGGAACACGTGTGCTCTGGTCAGCTGACCTCTCAGATGTAGACTGAAAAGTATCATCTGCTGGTGATGAATGAGAAGTCTCACCATAGAAATGACCTGATCTACCCTGAGAATGCCTAGCTTTCTCTGAAGCTTCATTAGATCTATTCTCGTTCAGGTTGTTCTGTAGGAAGTGTATCAGAACATCACTAGAAATGAAAGAGAGGTTAAGGCTCAAAAGAAGACCAAGCCATCCTACATTGCTTCTTGAACAATGCATGGAATATATAGTGGCAATAAGAAGTGCAACATGTTCATGGCTCCAAGCATATGTGATGCCTGCATTAAAGAAAGCAAAACTTCAGCAATAGCTATTTAAGTGCCATATAGGATACAGGATTTAACTACTGTCAAGATTTAAGAAAAGCATTAAAATGAACCTCCTAGAAGGACAACTCCTCCTGTTGTCCAAAAGCTGCCATAGAGTCACAAAGTTACCACCGCAGACATGGCTATTGTCAAAATTGCAAATCCAAGACCAACGATAACCGCCATTGAAGCAGCAATCACCTGAAATGGATGTAAGATCTATAAGAGAAATTTTTTTTTGATAGAATGTATTGTAATAGAAGACAAGGTGCAATATATTTACTTCAAAGGATCACATAACATTTAGATATGCTAACAAATTTCGGACTGAGAATTATCTGGCATCTTAGTCTTATAGAAAAAAAAAAGGGAAACAAGAACATTTTTTCCCTCTAATTCTGCCAGAAGGTAAATTTAATTTTTGATTCAAAAACGATAATGATGAAAGCAAGAACTGAAGAAGCCATTAATAATACAGAAGAGCTGGAGTTTAAAGATCCAAACCCAACAAATGAGAACAGAAAGCCATGCATGGACTTCATCAGATGCCTAGAAAAACCTTTAAAACAAGCCGATGAGACATAGCAAAACAGGAAAGAGACAAAATCATTTCCTTTATAGATATAAAGAAAGAGAATAAAAGGGTAAGCCAATATTTATTTCAGATATGAGATATGAATCACTTTGATCAACATGAGAGGTTCACAGCAATAAGCGATTAATGTCAGCAAAGAGAGAATCAACTAGGCAAATGGAAAGTAAAGATAAATAATAAGTGATTAATGTTGGAGATGGGTCACACTTTCTCAATCTTTCACTGAATGCAGCACTAATAGTATTTATACACATATAACATAAACATGTCTAATGAATATGCATCATATCATGCAAGAAGAAAAGTGCCACTTCTGAATTGATGGTATTGCATCAATAATTGATTCTCCAAAACTTCCCTTTTGTGAAAGAAAGGCAGGGGCTACTCAACCAAAGCAAATTACATCCACATCGGAGAAATTAAGGATGCATCACTTAAGACTAAAGCTGGAACCTCTCCATGGAGAGGAGTTTGACCATTGGGCATTGCCCAGTTCGCATTCTCCTGGACTAAGCCAAATCAAATTATAACTCATCATACAAATAAAGTACTTCAAGACTCATTCTATGATTCCCTCTAACCAAAATCCTGATTTGTGGTGGTCGTGAGTGCTCGAGAATTGTGACTTCCATAATAATGAATTCCAGATAAATTGAAGATTCAACATGCCATGTCAGGGAACACCTAAAAAATGTTAAGGAATCACATTTTTTTCCATCAAGATGGTGATCAGTGTCTCAAATTTGTCATCGGTCATTTTAAGGACAAAGCTCAATACTTTCTTACAGTGCTCTTTGGTTAGTCCGATCAATTCAATTCAGAAATATCACACATATATATATTTCTGGTAAGTGATGGAAAATTTTAGTTTAATTTTGTGTGAAGGTGGTAAAATATATCCCCACTTCTGCCTTGCACATGCCAGATAATGCTATTCAATAAATTAAATAAGTTTAGCACGTCTGATACTTCCCTTGGAAAAAAAAAAAAAAGTAATAAATTTGCCATTTGACTTAACCTAGCTTTCTTAGGATTGCAGATTTGTATACTTTTCAAAACATGCCACAGGTAATGAACAAGAATTCATGGAGAATAATACCAAGTAAAATTAAGTCTACATTACTTCACTTTTTGCTTCTTTTCCAAACAATGGGCATCCAAATCAAATTATTGTTTAAACCACTAAAGAAAAAGAACAAGATTATAAAGTGACAGTAATGAAACAATGTATTTAAAAAAAAAAAGAATATGATTAGAACAAACCATGACAAGAAGCAATTTTGTGATTCCAATCATTCCAATAACTGAGAGGATGCTGCACCATATTACAGTAAAGAAGGATGCTATCCCCAAGCCCAATAAGGAATCAAGACCCCTGATGCTGCAGTGCAGCCAAAGTCTCGATAGAAGTAGCATCAACTTTCCAAAATACAAAATCCATGTAAAAATTATAGGACACACATGCTCAAATTTAGTACGGACATAATGGTGGCCCATCCATATAACAGCTATGAAAGTTGTGAACCATGGTTTCTGCTGTTCAAGCCATTCATGAGCCACTTTTGAGATATAGAAAGCCACTTTTGAGATATAGAAAGCCAAAGCTCTTAAATTCCTATCAGTCACAGTAGTTGAAAGACCATTGTTGTCCACCACATTTTCCACAGGCACACCCTCAGGCACATTACTTGATGACATTTTTTGATTGTGATTACTGCCGGATAACATTTCATCATTGACTCTTGATCCAGAAGAACCTGATGACAAGTTACTTACAGCAGGATCTCTTATTTTACTTGATATCCACTGATTGTGATAAATTTGGGTTTTTATCATCTGACTTCTCTCTGCAACAACATAGGCAGATCTTTGCTTGTTTCTCTTATTGCTTCCATAGGGATTTTGTTTGCTCTGTGCAGAAGGACTTCTTGACCTGATCTGATGATCAGCATTTGACAGTTCTTCTTGCCATCATGTGACTTTAGATTTTCTTTATTTGTAGTCTCTGTAACTGTATGCTTTTGATTAGGTGCACTGCAATTTCTACAATTTCTTTTTTGATTTCCCTTTTGAGCCATAATATATATTTGATTCAGATATAAACTATGGAGGTATGCTAATCAATTTCTGACAGACTAAAAGTAAGATCATACACCAATTCATTTTTCATAGAAAAATTGGCACCTGTAGAACCAGATGGTAATTATGAGCGTACATGGACTAATTGACATATCAAAAAGGTAAAAGAAAAATGTAGAAAAAGGCTATGCCGCATTTGAAAGAATTCAGAAAAGTTGGAGGCATACTTTCCATATAGTGTGGAACAACAAATATTCTTAAGACGGTGATGTACAAAGACCAAGAAGGCAGGATAGGTTTCAGCATGTGCCAGCTGGCAATATAAGCATGAAATTCATCAGATGGTTAGCATTCATCTCAAAACATAGCATAAAAAAATGACAATTTGAAATGGTGTTTTGGTGTCAAAAGCAAATTGATATATGCCACTTTGCCAGAAAATAGATACATTTTGGATGAAACAACACTGTTTCAAGGGGGAAAGAAAGCTTCAGGCAATCCTAATCAATTTCTATAGTTGTTTCAATTTAAGCTACTAGAAAATGAAAATGTTCGACCAGAAATTTAGATCATAGTCTCAGTCAATAAATCCTTATTCTATCACCTCTTACACACTCATCCAAACAAACAACTAGGGCCTTAAGCAACACAATCTGTATTCTCATTACATCTGCACTGAGCATAACCTTTACATTTGCATCATGCTTGAACCTCAAAACAGCTTCACCAACACTCACTTTTGCACACCGACATCCTCAATTGCTCATAATTAAAACAGAAAGATTTACATCACACGAAAGGAATTTAATTTATCCATCAACCTGCAATTATATGTACCAAATTTTAATATTTTGGAGTTCGCTCAATCATTCAATATCTGCTTAAAACTTTAGGTTGGACCCACACCCACTTTCAGTAACTTTGTGCACAAGGGTTCATACATTTTACTGCTTCTATCACTAGTTCTCTACTGATCATGCTTAATATTGTTCCTCTAGATGGTACCTTAATTGCCTGACACAAGACTGACAACACAATCACACCTTTCCAGCTTGTTTTTATCCATCATTTTGGTGCAGAATATAGCTCATATCTCTCATTTATGCTCCTACAACTTAAGCACCATCATAGTTCAACATCTTAGGTAGCACCATGAAACTTCTCAAGAATTCTTTCTAGAATATCAGTCATTACACTCTCTTACCCACTCCCTTCCATCAGAAAATCTACTAGTCAACCCATCTTTCCATGACAATCTCACAGTGCACAGCCACCATGATTTTGAGAATAGCACAGCAGAGAATTAGGGTATATAGCATCCATTTATAGCATATAAATCAAGGTCTATTATTCATAAAACCAATACCGAGAACCATACCAGTATATTAATGGTTCAGTACAGTATGCATCCCATACCGAAACAGAATGCCACTATTTTCTCTCATTACCGATCATGATACCGTTTTGCACTGGGTGGTATGAGGCAGTTCAAACTGGTTCGATTCATATTAAATCAAACCTCGGTACCAGTATTGTATAGTATGTTTGGTACAGGTCAGCATGGATCGATACAGAAGATCTTAATAGAAATGATTTGCAATTTGTTAATATGTGATTAATTGCACCTGTCAGCACAAGGCTTTGTATGTAAGCTTTGAGGATTTTCAAGGATCACTCCTCCAAGTGGTTTGATAATCATATAAATGGACTTTTGCAAGGAAAGAGGAAACCTTAATGAGAAAAAAAAGGATCATAATGCTTGTTAGGAGGTGCAAAATCAATACATGCCGGAGTTGCTATAATTGCTTCAGCCAAAGCTGCTGCTAGAATTGGAAATATCCTTAGTTCCTCGATTCATTCCATGGCGTGAAATCCTTATTGAGATTTGTTTAATAAACTAAGTAGGTGTTTGTGGATATGTTAGGGAATAGTCGCGGACTCTCCCGCGGCAATTCTCGCTTCAGAAGCCGAAGCGACGCAATGCTTCGTTTCAAAAAAAAAGAAATTTTATCCATTTTCAATCTCTACAACGGATATGTTACGAAGCGATACGGCTCTCCGGGAATCAACGCTTCACAGGCTCCAGCGTCGTGGCGCTCAATTTCTATAAATCCACATACAAATCAAATCAAAAATAATATCAGTTCTTGTCTACAATTGAGTTTTCATTAGTGTTTTGGTGCAAACTCGATAAAAGGTTTACGTATCCTGCGGCGTATTTGCTATTCATCCACAGAGCATTCGAGAGGGTACAAATAACACTTAAGGAAAGTGTTCCGTGCGTGATTCAAGCCTATCCTTATCTTTATCTCTCTCGGTTCTTATCTTAATCATTATCCCTATCTCTTCTTATCTAGACTTTACTTTTTCAAATTTTCTCAACAATCTTAAGCGTTATTTCAATGAAGACCGAGACTTCTGTCGCCACTATCAAGTTGATGAACCAAGATCTTGTTAGACTCGATCGATTCAATGGCACTAATTTCATCCGTTGGCAAGATAAGTTAAAGTTTCTTCTCACTGCATTAAAGATCTTCTACATCTTCGATCCGGACTTGGTGCCTATACCAGAGCCAACTGACAACGACTCCGACGAAGTCAAGGTAGAGCGCAAGAAGCGAAGGGAGGACGAATTCATATGCCGCGGGCACATCCTCAACGCTCTATCCGATCGATTGTATGATCTATACACTAACACACAATCGGCAAAAGAGATATGGAACGCATTGGAATACAAGTACAAGGCCGAGGAGGAAGGTACGAAGAAATTCTCATCTCTAAATATTTTGATTTCAAGATGTGTGATAGAAGTCAATTCTTGCACAAGTGCATGAATTGCAAGTGATTGTCAACAAACTCAAAGAAGTGAAAATCGATGTTCCCGAGTCTTTTCAAGTTGGTGCGATAATCACAAAATTACCGCCGTCTTGAAAGGGCTATATGAAAAAACTTCTCCACAACACCGAGGATTTTTCCTTGAAGCAAATTTAGAAACACCTTCGAATCGAGGAGGAGGGAGAAGTGAGAATGTCAACGTTGAAACAGGGTTTTCAAAGGCCAATGCTGTGAGCAAGCCTAAGAAGGACAAAAAGGATGGCAAAGCAAACTATCTTGATCCCAAAAAGAATCAAGAGAAGTTCAAGACAAAGAAGCCCAAGGGAAGCTGTTATGTGTGTGGCAAACCCGGGCATTTTGCTCGTGGCAGACACTGCAGGGGCAAATTAAGGAAGCAAATGCCACCAACGTTGACGATGATGAAATCATGCCGCTTGAACGAAGTCATGGCGGTCCATGGCAAGGTCCCCGGATGGTGGTACATACTTGCGCCACCGTCCATGTTCCTATGATAAGTCTATGTTCAAGACTTATGTGATGTCACGATGGACAAGAGATACAAATGGGCAATGAAGGCCGGTCCAAGGTATATGGCAAAAGGAAACGTAGAACTCAAATTCACTTCTGGCAAGAAAATTACTTTGTCAAATGTGTTGCATGTGCCGGATATGAATAGGAACCTTGTTAGTGGGGATTTTTTGGCAAACCAGGAATAAAATCTATTTTTGAGTCGGGCAAACTTATCTTGACCCGTAATGTATATTTGTTGGCAACGGCTATTCTAGTGATGGAATGGTCAGATTATGTATCATTGACAATTCTATTAATAAAGATGTTGCTTTCCGCTTATATGCTTGACTCAATTACATTATGGCATGGTAGACTAGCACATATTGGAATTAGTACCATGAAAAGGCTTGTTAAATGTGGTTTGATTTCTTGCAAAATTGATGAGTTCAATAAATGTGAAATATGCATTAAATCAAAGATGACTAAGAACCATTCATAGCGTTGAGAGAAATTCCAACTTATTAGAACTTATGCATTCTGATATATGTGAATTTAATGGCATGTTAACTAGAGGTGGGGAATAGGTATTTCATTACTTATTGATGATTGCTCTATATTCACATATGTTTATTTATTAAAGCATAAAGATGATGCTTTCATGCTTTAGAATATATAAAGCGGAGGTAGAAAATCAGTTAGGTAGAAATATTAAAATTCTTAGAAGTGATAGGGGTGAAGAATATTTTTCTAATAATTTTAATGCATTTTGTGAAGAAAATGGCATTATACATCAAAGTTCGCACCACGTACACCACAACAAAATGGTTTGGCGAACGTAAGAATAGAACATTACAAGAGATGATCAATGCTATGTTAATGCATTCCGAATTGCCGTTTAATTTATGGGTGAAGCTTTATTTGCTGCTTGTCATATTTTAAATAGAATTCCTTTAAAGAAAACTCAGACCTCTCCATATGAGATATGGAAAGGAAGAAAGCCCAATATTGGGTATTCAAAGTGTGGGGGTGTCTTGCCTACTACAAGAACCTAGACCCCAAAAGAACCAAATTGGGTCCCAGAGGGATAAGAAGTGTATTTGTTGGTTATGCCATAAATAGCAAAGCTTATAGACTCTTGATCTGGAGTCTAACGTGATAGTGGAATCTAGAGATGTGGAGTTTCTTAGAATTTAAAGAGTAATAAAGCTCCTACAAATTTAAAGCTTTCAAGCTCCTACAAATTTAAAGAGAATAATTCTCATAAGGAGAGATCTTCAAAGGTTGTTGAAGAACAACCGGAGCTTCGAAAAAGTAAGAAATCCGAAAGGCTAAGGATTTAGGACCCGATGAAATAGACTCTCAACTTATTCCTTTATTTAGTCGAAGGAAGTAGAGAGAATTTTATCCGTAGGTACCTATTTTTCTTCAAGTGGAAGATGATCCTAAAAACCTTTAAGAAGCTATGGCTTCAAGGGATTCAGCCTTTTGGAAGGAAGCTATCAAGATAAAATGGATTCCATTATAGCTAACCACACTTGGAGCTTGTAAATTTACCCAAAGGGTCTAAGCCTATTGGTTGTAAATGGGTGTTTAGAAGAAGTATCATAATGATGGTACTTTAAACACCTACAAAGCTAGACTAGTAGTAAAGGTTTTCGACAAAAAGAAGGAATTAACTATTTTGATACATATGCACTGTAGCTAGAATAACAACAATTAGAGTATTGTTTGCATTGGCTTCATTGCACAACCTTTATGTTCATCAATGGATGTCAAACGGCATTCCTAAATGGTGATCTCGATGAGGAGGTCTACATGGAACAACCAGAGGGTTTTATCCTACCGAGTAATGAATATAAAGTGTGCAAGCTTGTTAAATCCTTGTATGGATTGAAACAAGCGCCCAAACAATGGCATAAGAAGTTTGACTCTGTCATACTCTCAAATGGATTTATTCACAACGTTTCTGACAAGTGTTTATATACTAAAGTGCATGGTGACTTTGTGGTATGTATGCCTTTATTGATGATATGTTGATCATTAGCAATGAAATGAAAGGCATACAAGAAACGAAGAGGTTTCTATCATCTACTTTCAAGATGAAAGATCTTGGACAAGTTGATACTATTTTGGGCATCAAAGTGAAAACAAAATAGTGGGTTTTGAACTTAGTCAATCACATTATGTTGAGAAAGTGTTACACAAGTTCAAACATTTGAAGTTCAAAGAAGTGAACACCCGTTCGATCAAGTTAAAGCTTGAAAAGAATAGTGACGAGCTGTGGCTCAACTTGAGTATGCAAGTGCTCTTGGTTGTCTAATGTATTTGATGCAATGCACTAGACCCGATATAGCATTTGCAGTTAGTAAGCTGAGTAGGTTTACTAGCACCCGAGTGTGAGCATTGGAAGGCTATTGGTAGAGTCTTTGGTTATCTTTTGAAAACCAAAAGACTAGGTCTACAATACTCTAAATTTTCTGTGTATTGGAAGGATATACGATGCAAGTTGGATATCAAGGTGGGAGATAATAATCTACACTGGTTGGGTGTTTACACTAGCGGATGGTGCAATATCTTGAAAATCAAGAAACAAACTTGCATTACACACTCAACAATGGAGTCAGAGTTTGTGGCTCTAGCTTCAGCAGGACATGAGGCTGAGTGGTTAAGGGATCTTCATTGGAATCCCATTGGCTTGTGAGAATATTTCAACCGTATCGATACATTGTGATAGCCAAGCCACTTTAGCCAGAGTGTACAGCGAAGTGTACAATGGGAAAGTCTAGACACATTAGTCTAAGACATGAGTATGTGAGGAAATTAATCAAGGATGGAATAATTTCTCTCACTTTTGTGCGATCAAGCATAATCTAGCTGAATCCACTTACTAAACCTTACAAGAAATTTAGTGAAGACGACTTCCAGAGGGATGGGTCTAAAACTCCTTGAGTAAAAGTCCACCAATGATGGCAACCCAACCTAATACTAGGAAATGACTAGTCTTAGGTTCAATGGGTAACAAGTCATTGATAAGTGGATTGTAGCTACTTAGTGTATAGTGCTGACTGTTACAAGATGGAGGGTTGAGCTTTTTAAACTTTAATGAAGTTCAGTCATGTGGACAAGTATCTATTGTAAACAGAGATACTAAAAGAACTTCACCTATGTGAACGATGGTGTCGTCTCAAGTGAGAGTTGGAGTTTCTCTCATGAAAAGGTTCATAAAAGGATAAGCACATGGCCATAAATCGTGCAAGCTGTGGTATAGACAAGAAACATTAAGAGTGTGTGTGAAGTATCACCGGTTTTGACAAGGAATA
>UESW01004468.1:0-24630 GCA_900491605.1 Calamus simplicifolius | reverse complement strand
AACCACCGCCTACTGATCACGCTGGTGCACGACCTCGAAAGCCTGAGCCTCCACACCGCTCAGATCGCCGACCACAGATGCTTGTTCCTAAGGAGCAGTTCACCCCCCTCATGGCTCCCATATCTCACATCCTGCTGGAGATCGAGGAGGAACCTTATTTCAAGTGTCCGGCTCCCTTGAAGTCTAGGGCCCCCCGCAACAAGGAGTTTTACTGCCGGTACCACCGAGACTATGGTCACGACACCGAGGATTGCCGTCATCTAAAGAAGTCCATTGAGGAGCTGGTCCAGCAGGGTCACCTGGGCAAATTTGTTCGAAGGGGAAACCTTCCCACTTCGGGCCCACCGATGCCTCCGAGTCGGTCGGCTGGCGTGGACAACGCTCCGACTGAAAAGACCATAGCTATGATTTCCTAGGGGGCGGGTGGCCGTTCAAAGAGGCAGTGAGAGGGAATAGATTCTGTAATTCCTTTCTTCGGAAAGGATTTAGATGGGGTAGATAATAAGCATGACGATAGTGTCGTTGTGTCCATGACTATAGCCAAACATCCTGTAAAAATAATTTTAATTGATAGTGGGAGTTTGGTGGACGTTTTGAGCTACGAGGCTTTTGTTCGGATGAATCTATCAAAGTCTTTGCTCCGACCTGTTGCTGCGCCACTAATGGGCTTCACTGGAGATTCGGTGAGCATCGAGGGGGAAATTGCCCTCCAGTCACGGCTGGAACCCCTCCATGTCAGAGCACTATGGTTATCAATTTCTTGGTGGTTCGGGTCCCGCTGGCTTATAACGCTATCTTGGGGAGACCAGGGTTGAATATGCTAGATGCCGTAATCTCCACTAAGAGATTATTGGTAAGGTTTCTCACCGACGAAGGAATCGGAGAAATGAAAGGGGAGCAAAGCCCACCAATGCCCTGCTATCATTTATCTCCCAGCCCGCAGGAAGCAGCGTCGGCAGTAGCCACTGAGCCGCTCGATCCCTGAGAGCTGGGAAGAAGGGGAGAGCTAGCCGAGCACCTTCTAACCCTCCCCTTGGGTGATGACCCGGCAAGGACTGTTCAGGTGGGGGCATTGCTCCAGATGAGGCATGTGATCAACTTCTTACTTTCCTGCGTGCTAACACGACGTCTTCACATGGTCGTCCTCAGACATGCCGGGCGTCCCGAAGAAGTAATCACCCATCGGCTCAACCTCAGGCCAGGGTGTCGGCTGGTCCAATAGAAAAAAAGAAACTTCGCCCGGATAGACAAAAAGCTATCAACGAGAAGTTCGCAAGCTAATGGCTGCGGGCCATGTTCGGGAGGTCCATTACCCCGAATGGTTGGCCAACGTGGTGCTGGTCCGTAAGACCAACGGAGGCTGGAGAATGTGCGTAGACTTCACCGGCATCAACAAGGCATGCCCTAAAGATAGCTTTCCCCTGCCAGGATCGATCAATTGGTGGATGCTACCTCTGGCCATGAAGTCCTTAGCTTCATGGATGCTTTCTCCGAATACAACCAGATCCGGATGAATCCGACTGATGAAGAAGCTACCTCCTTCATAACTAAGAAGGGGTTATACTGTTACAGGGTAATGCCTTTCGGGCTAAAGAACGCGGAAGCCACCTACCAGAGGCTGATGAACAAGGTCTTCGAAGGCCAGATAGGATGCAACATGGAAGTGTACGTGGATGACATGTTGACAAAAAGCGTTCACGCCACTGACCATATTGCGGACCTAACGGAGACTTTCGACAACCTTCATCGGTACCAGATGAAGCTGAACCCGCATAAGTGTGCATTCGGAGTGACAGCTGGAAAGTTCTTGGGTTTCATAGTAACCCGGAGGGGGATCGAAGCAAACTCGGACAAAGTCCAAGCCATCTTGGACATGAGGCCTCCTGCCAACAAGAAGGAAATACAGCGCTTGACGGGAAGGGTGGCTGCCTTAAGCCGCTTCCTGTCCAAATCCGCTGAAAGATGCCTACCTTTCTTCAAGGTGCTTCGCAGATCAATGAATTTGAATGGATGAAAGAATGCCAGGAGGCGTTCGAAGGATTAAAGGAATTCTTATCTACCCCGCCGCTGCTAGCCAAGCCGACGAGGAGAGGAACTCCTTCTATACCTCGCAGCCTCTCCTGAAGCCGTTAGTTCTGTGCTGGTCCGCGTGGACACCAATGGCATGCAAAGGCTAGTATACTACACAAGCAAGGTACTCACGATGCAGAGACACGATACTCAAATATGAAAAGATTATTTTCGCATTGATCGTGTCTGCCCAGCGCCTGCGGCCATACTTCCAAGCCCACCCAATCGCGGTGATCACAGACCAACCTCTGAAGACGGTTCTTGCTCGTCCAGATACTTTCAGCCGATTGGCAAGGTGGGCCCTTAAGTTGGGAGAGTTCGATCTATCTTTTTGCCCCGGTCGGCTATGAAGTCTCAAGTCTTGGCGGATTTTTTGGTTGAATGCACTTGGGGAGAGGAGCAACCTAAAAAACCTCCTACAGACACTCAGCCCCTTGAAACCAGTGAAGATGAATGGGTCCTCCATGTAGATGGGGCGTCGAACTCTCATGGGAACGGAGCAGGCCTCATTTTGGCTAACTCGGATGGAATGGTAACCAAGTGTGCACTTCGCTTCCTCTTTCCAGCCACTAATAATCAAGCAGAGTATGAAGCTTTATTGTCCGGGATGAGATTGGCAAGAACTTGGGGTGAAATGCCTTAGGGCGTTCACCGACTCCCAATTGGTTGCTGGCCAAATCGCAAGGGAATATGTAGCAAGGGATTCCATCATGTCCCGCTATTTAGCATGGTGCAGTCGCTAGCTACTCCCTTGGCTCACTTTAGTGTCACCTACATCCCCCGACAGGAGAATGCTAGAGCCGACGCCTTATCCCCTGGCCACCTCCGCTGAAGGGATGATGGGAAAACTTATGTGGAGCACTTAGAAGCCCCGAGTATTGACGTATCAAGAGAAACTCTACCAGTGGAGCAGGAGCCTTCCTGGATGGATGCCTATGTCCGGTACGTTACGAGGGTACCCTCCAGAAGACCCTGCCGAAGCCAAGAAACTTAAAAGATGGGCCCCAAAGTTTTTCATAATGGAGGGAAGCTCTACCGGAGGTCGTTCTCGTATCCAGTCCTCAGGTGCGTCGGCCCCACCGAAGCCAGTTATATTTTGGGGAGATACATGAAGGCATATGCGGAAGCCATCTGGGGGGCAGGGCCCTTGCATACAAAGCTACGACATGGGTATTACTGGCTGACAATGAAGGAGGATGCATCCGAACTGGTCAAGAGATGTGACAGCTGCCAGCGCCATGCCAACATTCAACATCAACCGACATCCCAGCTGACCCCCCTGGCTGCACCCTGGCCCTTCGCACAGTGGGGAATGGACATCCTAGGACCATTCCCTCCAGCCTCCGGATAGCGCAAGTTTCTAGTGGTGGCCGTCGACCATTTCACCAAGTGGATCGAGGCGAAAGCTCTAGCTAAGATCACGGAAGCCAAAGTAAGGACTTTCTTCTGGAAATGTGGTATGCCGGTTCGGGCTACCGCACACCCTCGTTACAGACAACGGTCGACAGTTTGATAATACGGCCTTCTGGAATTCTGTGATGGCCTAGGCATCCATCATCGATTCACCTCAGTAGGGCATCCCCAAACCAACGGCGCAGCAGAGGTAACCAACCGCATCATCCTCCAAGGGCTCAGGGCTCGGCTAGATAGCTGCAAAGGGCGCTGGGTGGAAGAACTTTCCAGTGTGCTGTGGGCCTACCACACGACGCCGCGAGCACCTACTGGGGAAACCCCTTTCAGCTTGGTCTTTGGGACCGATGCGGTCATCCCAGTGGAAATAGGAGCTCCTAGTTCCCAGACGGAATTATACTGCGAAGAAAGCAACTCAAACCAGCTGAGGGCTGATCTGGATTTGGTGGAAGAATTGCGAGATCAAGCACAGCTTCGCATGGCAGCGTTCCATCAGCGAGTGGCCAAGCACTACAACTCTCGGGTGCGACCCAAGACATTCCGTGGGAGACCTCGTTCTGCGAAGAGCTGAAGTATCAAAGACGACAGAGGGGGGCAAGCTGGCACCAAAATGGGAAGGATCATACCGTGTCAAGGAGATACTTCACCATGGGGCGTACAAAGTCGAAGAGCTAGATGGGAAACCGCTCCCTCGCACTTCGAACGCCGACAACTTACGCCGGTACTATCAATAGAACTCTATTGTCATTAATTTGAATTGGTTTGATACATGAATGATCAACATGGACTTTTCGAATGAGTATGTTTAACACTAAAGACCGGCGCTCAGTGTCGGCACTAAAGACCGGCGTCCAGCGTCGGCGCACTAAAGACCGGCGCCCAGCGCCGGCACCAAAGACCAACTCCGCGTTGGCAACAAAGACCAACTCCGCATTGGCAACAAAGATCGGCGCCCGCGTCGGCACCAAAGACCAACTCTGCATTGGCAACAAAGACCAACTATGCGTTGGCGCCAAAGACCGGCGCCCAGCGCCGGCAACAAAGACCAACTCCGCGTGGGCAATAAAGACCGGCGCCCCGCGTCGGCACCAAAGACCGGCGCCAGCGTCGGCAACAAAGACCAACTCCGCATTGGCAAAAGACCAACTCTGCGTTGGCGACAAAGACTGGCGCCCCGCGTCGGCAAAGACCGGCGCCAGCATCGGCAACAAAGACCAACTCCGCGTTGGCAACAAAGACCAACTCCGCGTTGGCGCCAAAGGCCGGCGCCCAGCGCCGGCAACAAAGACCAACTCCGCATTGGCAACAAAGACCGGCCCCGCGTCGGCACCAAAGACCAGCGCCAGCGTCGGCAACAAAGACCAACTCCGCGTTGGCAAAAGACCAACTCCGCGTTGGCGACAAAGACGGCGCCCCGCGTCGGCTCCAAAGACCGGCGCCAGCGTCGGCAACAAGACCAACTCCACGTTGGCAAAAGACCAACTCCGCGTTGGCGACAAAGACCGGCGCCTAGCGTCGGCACTAAAGACTGGCGCCAGCATCGGCACCAAAGACCAACTCCGCGTTGGCAACAAAGACAACTCCGCATTGGCAACAAAGACCAACTCCGCGTTGGCACCAAATACCGGCGTCCAACATCGAAACACTAAAGACCGGCGTCTAGCGTCGGCACAAAGACCAACTCCGCGTTGGCACCAAAGACCGGCGCCCAGTGCCGGCACCAAAGATCGGCGTCCAGCGTCGCACCAAATGTTGGCCTTGTGTTTGCACTGGGGACAATGTTGCAGTTCATGGTCCCATTTCACGTAACCTACTTGATATAGCCCTATTGGTTGGTGATTCACGATGGCTCACATAACTAAAGCTAATCATAACCAAAGGCGTGAAATAGGGATTAAAACATTCATTGATTGCTAAAAAGTTACAAAATTGCCGAACTGGGTCGGATTTAGAGCGATACAAAAAGAGAAACTAAAGCTATTAATGGTCATCCGAAGCCGGGACATCATCCTCAGGAACGTCATCAGGCTTCAGTCCCTCAATATCCTCTAGGTCGTAGAGCTCCTGGATTTTATCTTTGCAGTCCTGAAAGCCGGCGTCATAAGCAAGCGCCGCTGACTCGGCCACCTCCTTGTCGAAGGCTTTGGACCTTTTAAAATTTTCTACGGCCTCGGCAGCTCTCTTTTCAGCCTCGATAGCTTTTTTCTCAGCCTCTATCACTGTCGCCTCCATATCTGCAATTTTGGTTATGTACTGGGGGTGGCTTCTTTGGCTGCATTTGTCTCAGCGGAGGTAGAACTTAATTGGGTCTTCAAAACACACACCTCCAATTCTGCCACCTTCAGCTTCTCTTCGGCTATCCTTTGGTTCTCCTCGGCCGCTTTCTGTTTTTCCTCGGCCACTGAGCATTATCTAGCTCATTGGTTGCGCGGCGCTGAGCAAACCTCTAGCGCATACTCAGCCTTTTCGGCTCGTAGCCAGGCGACATCGATCTCACCCTTCAGGGTGGCCCGAGTGTCCCCAGAGCCATTGCCGACTTCTCCGCCTTGACTTGGAGGGACAACATCTCCTCCCGTGCTTGTTTGATAGCGTATCGCTCAAGTCCAGAGGTTCTTCAGGGCGACTAGAGAATTCAATGCCTGGAGGAAATGTCAAGATGAGAAAAAAAAAAAAAGAAAGGGAGGAAGAAGAAATGATAATGGAGGAGAAGCTCACCCAGAGATGCGCCACCGATGCTTCACGGAAGAAGGTGACTCTCCCCTGACCCCGGAGAAATTCTTGCACCTCGACCACCGTGGCTTCCTCCAAGGTCCGTTCAGCCCAGCGGCCGTGGTTGGCCAACAACGACTGGAAGGAAGGATCGACGCCCCTCTCTTCCCTTGGCGTTGGCCCTACAGAGGCAGATTCTGCCTCTGAGCCTGCCGCCTCCGACTCTTTGACCGGCGGGGGCACTTCGGCTGCTGCCCCCATGGGGGGCAGAGTAGCGGCTGGAGTTGTCACTATTGCCGCAGGAATTTCATCCGCTTTGGGCAAGGGCGACGGCGCCTCCCCCTCGGGAGAAGGTCGAGCAGGATAATGGGAGGAGCTGAAGCTGAAGATCCTCTCTCTGGTTGGCTCCGTTCCACCTCCCTGCCGGTCTCGGCCCTTCCCGCGTCTGCCATGACCAGTTCGCCGGCTTGGGCTTGGGCCGCCTCACCTGCGTACGAGGATTCCACAGTTCTGGCCCCCTTGGCCTCGACCTCCTCCATCGGCCCTTTTAGGGCCGCCCTTCTTCAAAACCTTTGCATGCAGGGGCTTCACGACTTTAGCCCCTCCAGTGTCGGCCTTTCCCGCGTCGGCCCTCTCAGCATCAACCCTCCCCGGGTCGGCCCTTCTTGGGACTTTAGCAATGGCCCTTCTTTCGCAGGGGGCACATCCCTCTATCTTCCTCTTCTAGTGGCCGCCTGCTTAAGCTCGTGAAGCGTCGGCGCCATCCCTATACAGGCAAAGGATAGTTTTTTTTTAAAAAAAAAAAAAGGGGGAAAGAAAAAGAAAAGGAAAAGCAAAGGGAGGAGAAGAGAGGCGAGTGATCAAGTGCTCACCCCTCGCGGGAATTAAACCAGCACGATGAATATTCTCCTCGGCTAAAAGCATATTACACCGAGGGATGTCGGCAGTCAGAAGCTGCCCAAACGCCATCCGATCTCGTGGAAGGATGTAGGGATCCTTATTAGCGTCAATGTTGGGTATCCCCCAGCTTCCACGAATCCCACCGATGTCAGCAAAGAAGAACTTATCCTTCCACCCTTTGACGGAAGTAGGAAGGCATAATTTGAGAATCCTATTAGACCTAGGGGTGAAGGACCACCAACCCGATTGCTTGCGAAGGGTGTAAAAGCTGCGGAATAAAGAGATACTGCCTCAATGCCTTGCAAGTGGCAGAGTACCAAAAAACCGACGATGGTTTGAATGGAGTTGGGAACTAACTGGGAGGGAGTCAAGGAGTATCGGTCTAGGAGATTAAGAATAAAGGGTGGATAGGCAACCGAAGCCCAGCCTTGAAAAAGGCTCCGTACAAAGCAACCCTCCAAAACGGGAAGAAGTTACCCTGTCATTAGGGGTAGGGAAGAACAAATGAAGGTCCGACGGGAAGCTATACCTGACTTTTAGGTTTACTATGTCTTGAGCTGACATAGCGGACGCAGTCCCTTCGGGGGACTCCTTGGCGACCCTGGAAGGACTGGCAGCCATCGACTGGCTCCGGACAGAAATCCGTCTGCCGGCCGGACGACTCCCGGTTAAGGGATGACTGACTGGCCGCTGCTCCGGTGAAGAATGATTAGAAGGGGTAGACCATTGGCTTAACAAGGAATCGGAAGTCTGAGAAGGGTTATGGGAACCCCCCCAGGAACCAGAGATGGAGCAAGAAGGTGAGGAAACCATAGGAACTAACCTGGAAAACTCGAGCCAAAAACAGAGCACGGGGAGAGAATGAACACGGGAGACAGGAACGCTGGCGGACTCGAAAGGGGGCAGCGGCAGAAGAAATGGGGAGGATGGGAAGATAAGGGCTATTTGTCCTCATAACGCCATCTCAGGACACCCCACAATTGTCCGATCCGATCACGCGTCCATCTTCAATTGGGAGGCGTTTTGACGGCCTGCCAACGCGAAAAACTTGAAAAGACCACCGATAAAAAGGGAGGCATTAATCTTATCACAATGATACCGCTCGCCTTTTCGTAACGCTGCCCGAGGAAAATCCTCTCTAATCCCAACAAAGGCAAAATAATGACGCGAAAACCGGCTGCCTAGAGGATATTAACACCCCTTTGCGGGTAAGTAAACGCTCACTCATCTCAGGGGCGGGGGGGCATCTGATACGGCTGGCCGTTTCCTCTGGATGGTATTATCTTTTGCACGGTTTTTGAAAGCAATGATGTGATAGCAAACCCCTTTCGTGGGGCCTTCAGCATCGGCCTTCAGTGCCGGCCATCAGTGTCGGCCTTCAGTGTCGGCCCCAGCACTAAGACTTTGGCTCCGGCCTCCAACGTCGGCCTTCAGCGTCGGCCACCAGCATCGGCCCCAGCGCTGACTTCGGCTCCAGCCTCCAGCGTCGGCCTTCAGCGCCGGCCACCAGCGTCGGCCCCAGCGCTGAGACTTTGGCGACGGCCATCCAGCGTCAGCCTCCAGCGCCGGTCTCCAGCCCCGACTCCCAGCGTCGGCCTTCAACATTTTCCACATGCACAAAGACCAGTCTCATACAACGGATCCCGTGATCTAAGGTCCACTCCTAACACCTCGCCCACCAAAATCACGAGCAAGTGTTAAGTTGATCGGCGGTTACCGCTATAAGCGGCCCTTATCCAGCAACAGCCCAACAACTTGCCATTCGATGAAACATCACAACGGAAAGATTCGACGGTTCCAACAGAACGAGGTAAACAGGATCCCAACAGGTATAAAAGAGGACCCGAGCTCCATGCGAGGGGACTCTCTCTCTCTGGCTTCCTCTTTAAGAATTCTACACAGAAATCATATCCTGTTGGATGACTCACTGACTTGGGCGTCGGAGGGTCTCCGCCGGAACCACCGGTCCGGGACTTTTTGCAGGCCCTAGAAGGAAGACGGCGACCTCTCTGCGCACACAGCAATCCTAGCCTACCCGATGTTCATCGCACGTGATTTAGCAGCAACAACTCCGACCACAAAGAAAAGACTTGAAGTAGAAGGGGAAGACTAGAATCTAGGGTTGCGTTTCGTAGCCTAGTTACCGGTAATTTAAATGGGGCGATAGCTATATTTCGTACATATTTTGAATGATGTAGTGGTAATCTGGATTAACTCTTCATAACGTATCCAGATTATATCTGAGATAATGAGTCCTTATCCACATTAAGGATGTGATAATCTGATAACATTTTTTTTGACAAAATTACCCCTACTTGCTAATCTTTTTAAATATTATTATTTATAAATATAATTTTTTTAAATAAAATATATAATAATATATAAATTTTTAATAAATTTAATTTTAAAAAATTTTAAAAATTTGATGTTATATGATTGTTAATCTATTTGTCATACGGGTAATCAATATTAGCATTACAATAATTAATATTATTATTAGTAATCTATTAAATGATAATCTATTTTATAGATAATTTATATTATCATTCAAATCCATATTAATTGCTGGCGATGCACCAAATAAAAGAGTTAAGAGAGAAGATATTTTTTTATTTTCTTAATTAAAAGATGAGGAGATAAACTTTTAGAATAATAAAAATTTTATAAATAATTTTTTTATAGTTTGTAATTATTGATGAATTTAATTCAGTGAAATTTTTCGCTCGAAAAAATCCTGAGCTTTTACTTTTTTTTATTGCTAATTATTAAATTAATGAAGCCATTATGCGCTTGCCCTCGTTTGAATCACCGCAACCCCCTTATTCACTTGCTTTTTTTATTTTTATTAATCCCTTACTAATTTCTCCCAGCCGTTTTCTTCCACTTACTGCTTCCCTCGTGTGAACACCAGCCGTTTTCTTCCATTTGCTGCTTCCCCACGTGAACTTGCTGGAATTCCTGTGCTGGAATTTCTGTGACGTGATTGACCAGCCAAGATCCTTTCTTTGTTGAATTTTTAAACCCTTTTTCTTTCCTTGTCTGACTTCACGTTCCTCCTCCACGGTGAGTTCCTTCCAGGAGGAAGACTCTCCAGTTGACCGCCTTCACGTCCCACGATGGGTCAATAGCGCTCACGGAAACGTTCCACTCGTACGTTCGTCCTCCACAGCCGCGTTCTCTCGCTGGCTCTTCTCACGCGGACGCGAGTTCTCAACACGCGACTGGATCCCGACGCGGCTAGATCCCAGTCGGCCGTCAATGGGATAGACAAGGGAGAGAAGAAAGAAGGAGAGAAAAGATGAAGAAAAAAAAAAAAAAAGAAAGATTACTCTTTGGGAGAAAAGAATCACCGTTCATAAAAATTTTTCCGTGCGGCTGTGGAGGACGAACGCACGGGTGGAACGTTTCCACTCCCACGACAGCACCATATTAAATTTGGCTTTTCCATGGATGGCTGACTTGGAAGTCCACTACGGGTAAGGGATGATTCAAACTAAGAATTTAGGTTGCAGCCAAATGATGTACGGTGCATCCTTTTTTATGAAAAATTTTAGATTCAACATAACTACTTTTAATTGCATGCTTTTTATGCGTGTTTGCAAACATCAAATTAAGTATTATTTAGATAAAATAACTAATATAGTCTCAAATAAAATACGTGATTAGTAAATTGTACACATAAGATTTTTTAGAAAATCAATGCAATAAATATCTTTAAAATCCTAATTTATTCTCTTTTTTCCATTTATTGAGATTTATTGTTTCATAAATTGTTTGCATTTTTGTTCGGTTTGGCATGCTTGAGCATTTCCTTTTGCTCATACTTAGAAAATTGCTTCTCTCATTTACTGATCATGTGCATCAAATGTACAGGGACAACCGTATTTATTAAAGTAAGGGCACAAGGAATACAGAACAATGGCCTCAAGGAGTGGATTCGATTTTTTTGGGCCTAATGATCTCACATCTGTAAATTGGTAAGCTGATTTATTTTATTTAGCTTTACATTAATTAAACATTATGAAAATCTTTTTTAAAAAAAACTAAAATGATCTAGTTTTTAACCAGATGATCAGCACTTCATTATATTTGTTCAAGTATGTATAATAATTGAGTCAGGTTTGGACCAGTGGACGTTGACCTTGGAGACTTTTTATTTTTTTTGAGACTATGGAGACTTTTAATAAAGCATATGGTCTAAGCATTTTCAAAACTTTTTTGCTCAATAAATTTATGGACGCAGATTTTAAGGAAGACAAGGAACCCAGATAAGATTTAAACTTATAAACACATGCTACGTGTAACTATAACTAATGATGATCTATTGGTAATGGGCCAAAATAGGCCTGAAAAATCCATTACCTCCTCCTTATGTGTGAATAAGAAATTACGAGGACATTTAGTTTCACATTGAAAAAAATAAGAAAGAAATGTTCACTTATATGAAAACCTTTTCCTTGAAGCTTAAGTTCCTTAGGCTCACCATAAATGGAGAGCTTGAGGGTGCAAATGTAGCATCACCCATGCACATGCACGTGTGCAAAAGGTACAAATGTAGGCGCACTTTGCACTTCGCATGTACGCATCATCGCGAGGTGATCCAACAGCTCATACCCGTCGGCTGATCGGTCAACAGAACCATTGGTGATAAGGCGCCCGTCCGATCCGACAGTTGGAGATAAGGCATCGCTCCGATCAGGCCGTTGTGATAAGTCAACTTGAAACAGCATATCAAAACCGTGCAACCGCCTATCTGATAACATGATTATCAAATCACGATGATGAAAAGGCATATTGGAATGTGGATTGGCTTATCTGATCGGCTGATTTTGAGATCACGGCTATGGATCAGCTTATCACATCATGTAAAGGCTTATTGATCTGACCGTTGATCCGATCAGATCTAACGGTGTAGATCAATTCCGAAGGAATGCTTCCAAAGGGCATCTAAAACCTATAAATAGGACCATAGACCCTTGCATTTCATTCATTCCGAATTGAGTTCAATCCGAATCAATTCTAGTCTTTTTCTCTCTTAGGCATTTGCATACTCTCCTAAGGGTAATATAGCAATAGTGCATTAAAAATCTTTTCCTCTCTTAGGCATTTACATACTCTCCTAAGGGTAGTATAGCAATAGTGCATTAAAAAGAGAGAATCATTCTTGGTTCGATATTTTTAATAAATTGTAATGCTGCTTTCATCAAAAGAAGACTGTTGTATCTTGGGAGACAATCGTCATACTGACCGTAAGCACCGTTGCGGGATGAAATTATCTCAAGAACATAGAGTATGACTCTAGACTCAGTCTTATCAAATTAGGTAGCCATCATCTACCACAAACACTATCATCCTTTGGAAAGGTTTTAAAAGCAGTTGAAACCAAATAATTATGACAGGCTACATATGATGCACAGAACAAGAAAAAGAATATAATATAATTAAAATTATCATATCTCATATTTAGTGAATAAAATAATAATAAATCAGATAAAATAGTTATACTATTAAAATATAATAGCTATTTTTAAGTATAAGAGTAAACAAATTAAAAGTAGTTGCCAACATAAATGACAATGAAGCCGAATGGAGCCAGAGAGTCACTCCCATCTCCACCCCCATCACTAATTTATCTCTCATCTCTATCCCCATCTCCAATTCCACTAGCAACAAGTACAGAAACTTTCCCATCTCTACCTACCTTATTTTTAATAAATTTTTGTTTTCATTTTCACAAAGATCCCCAATTTGCTAGAGACCTATTTAGATCAGCCTTCTTTTTTATATTAAAATGTTTATTTTTAATTTTGATTCCTCTTGACCATATTTTAGAAATAAAAATAAAATATTAAGTTTCATATAATAAATGAAATAAATAAATAAATTTGTTATAATTACAAATTTTATGAATTAATTCAAAAAATATATATTAAATCATAGTCACAAAGGATGTTATAACATAAATTCGTAATCGTGAGCTATTTTACAAGAAAAAAATGCATCTAACCATAAGTCTTAATAAATATAAAGAGGATGACCATAAATAGTCTTAAGATATTTTAAAGTTATATATGAGGTTATAGTTAGAATATTAAAATAATATGATAACATTTAAATAATATAAAATATATGAGAATTATATGGGGTGGAGAGTATCCTCCTCGTCTCCATTCAATCATCATTTATAGGAATAAAATTTTTTTCATCCCTATCTCCATAGAGAGAAAAACTCCTTCATCCTTACATCATTAAGAATGGGTCTTGATCGCTGTTGTTGGCGGTCAAAAATAAAACCTACTCACTACTATAGCTATTGGTGAATCGAGATCGTATCCTCGGGAATCAAGAGAAATTATTTTATCAAAAAGAAAAAGAAAATTTATCTATAGAGGATTATATTAAGAATAGCGGTTATTAAAAGATAACAACTAATTAATTAACAAAATTCAAACAGCAAGAGAAGCAACCCAGAAATCTGAATCCATCATGCAAACAGGTTTTATCTTTTTTTTTAATGTTGTAATAGTAATATTTTTTATAAATTTAAAATTAGCATAATTTATCTCTTGTCAGGCATGGGCCATATCAGGAGATCACGGTATGTCCGCTTAGAGTATAAACTATCTAATAATTGCAATGTTAAGGGTCTAATATATCATACTACAATATGTCTCTCGGAGGCACGTACCATATCTTAAGATCATGGTACGTTGATAGAAGGTACAAACTGTGTATGCTAGATCAAAACCTCGATCAAAAAAATAACTCAAAATATATATAATAAAAAAAAGTATAATTTTTATTGCATAGAAATTAAGAACAAAAAGAAAGATAAAACCTTATTATATGCTTCATCATCATCCCAAGTTGAAGGAATCTAGTCATACACAAGTGATCATGGGTTTGTACCCCAGAGTTGAGTTGAGTTTTGAGAAATGAAATTAGAATTAAATTTTTAAAATTTTTAATATTTTACTTGGATTGATATTTATATGTTATTATTTCTATATTATTAAATTAAAAATTAATTATGATATCATTCAGTTCGATCAAACCGATTTATCCAGTCTGACCGATTGATCCATGACCCAAATGTCAAGTTGGTTTGTTGTTTGGTTCAGTTTTCAAAATAATGCTTTGTATTACTTGGAAGCTCATATAATGGATTTATGAAGTTTTTTTAAATTAAAATTTAAGAAGGTTAAAATATCAAAAGAAATGAAAAAGCTAGCAGTCATTAGATCAGCTGGCTCATAACCTCTCAATTGATGGTGGGACATTGAAAAGGCTAACAATTATTAGCTTAGCTGGTTGCTAGCCTGTCTCTGAGTGGTGACGACATGTCAATGGTTATTGCATGCCGAAAAAATAAGCAAAAGAATCCTGTCAAGAAGAAAATGGCAGCAAAATAGAAAAAGAAGGAAGTAAAATGAAAAAGTTCATCAAAACGAATAGAAAACTAAAAGAATTAAAAATATGGATTTGGATAGTTATTAAAATATCTCACACATATATACCTTTTCAGCTCCACCAAATGACTCCTTTCAGTAATTAGAATCTTAATTACAACTAATCTGACAGCACATTTTGCATAAATAATTTACAAAGTCTTTCTATTTTATTTTGTTTTTTTCTTAAGAAAAGGATGAGAACACATCATCTTTCATTTCCTAGAGTCCCATTTCTACTGAAACAACACCCAACCAAGGTAAATAACAAGCGTGTTGCCTTTTCCTATTGATCAAAAAACTTATCCCTCTTCACACCAACAGTACGGACTACATGATAAGAAGCAGAAGTGTAGTGGCTGCATATTCAAGCTCTCAGGGTCTCTAGCTAATGGTGGAATATGAGAGATATAGAGGGACGTAGCAAACAAAAAAGTAGGATACATATTCATGAAATATAGTTGGACACTTACATGAAATATCAAGGGACACCACATGATGACAGTCTGATTAATGACATAACTTATTAGAACCTTTACTTGACATGACACTCGTCTTAGCCTATTGATTTATTGAATTTTTGACCATGCCTCATAGAGGATGTCTTGTAGGATATCATGCATGCATGCAGGCTGATTCAATTGAGACCGCCCATAAATTTGGTTTAATTATTCAACATTGTAACGGTATTCCAGGGAGTCCAAATTCAGATCTTCACTCCATTGACTCATCTTGTGAGCTTCTATCCCTTGATCGATCTTATGAAAATGGTCTGGATTTGCTGCTGAATTTGGACCAGGAGAGTTTGTCCATAAATTTGCAGATGGAAGGAGGTGCAAGGGCTCAGATTGCTCTCCAATTAGTGTAACTCTAAGAGAAATCCTCGTTGACAATTGCCCGATGCCTTGTGCACCAATCTTCTTCATATTTTCTCGATGTTCGAAATATCCAATATATCCTGAGCAGATAAGATCGGCCGAATTCACAAAAAGATGCGGGACCCATGATGATAATTCTAGCGATTACTTCGCAAAATTATCATCATATGTCCCGCATATCTTTCTGTGAATTCGGCCGATCTTATCTGCTCAAGATATATTGGATATTTCGAACATCGAGAAAATATGAAGAAGATTGGTGCAGAAGTCATCAGGCAATTGTCAAAGAGGATTTCTCTTAGAGTTACGCTAATTGAAGAGCAATCTGAGCCCTTGCACCTCCTTCCATCTGCAAATTTATGGACAAACTCTCCTGGTCCAAATTTAGCAGCAAATCCGGACCATTTTCATAAGATCGATCAAGGAATAGAAGCTCACAAGATGAGTCAATGGAGTGAAGATCTGAATTTGGACTCCCTGGAATACCGTTACAATGTTGAATAATTAAACCAAATTTATGGGCGGTCTCAATTGAATCAGCCTGCATGCATGCATGATATCCTACAAGACATCCTCTATGAGGCATGGTCAAAAATTCAATAAATCAATAGGCTAAGACGAGTGTCGTGTCAAGTAAAGGTTCTAATAAGTTATGTCATTAATCAGACTGTCATCATGTGGTGTCCCTTGATATTTCATGTAAGTGTCCAACTATATTTCATGAATATGTATCCTTCTTTTTTGTTTGCTACGTCCCTCTCTCTCATATTCCACCATTAGCTAGAGACCCTGAGAGCTTGAATATGCAGCCACTACACTTCCGCTTCTTATCATGTAGTCCGTACTGTTGGTGTGAAGAGGGATAAGTTGTTTGATCAATAGGAAAGGCAACACGCTTGTTATTTACCTTGGTTGGGTGTTGTTCACTACTAGAGGCCGAACTTTTGGCGCAAAAAAAAATTGAGCGACCGCCTGAGACGGTCGCGGAAGCAACCTTTAGCGACCGCTTGAGGGCGGTCGCTAAAGGCGGTCGCGGAAAATAGAGAAAAATCGGGAAAATAATAGGGAAAAATCGAGCGACCGCTTGAGGGCGGTCGCGGAAGGGACCTTTAGCGACCGCTTGAGGGCGGTCGCTAAAGGCGGTCGCGGAAAATAGGAAAAAATCTAAAAAATAATAGGAAAAAATCGGGCGACCGCTTGAGGCCGATCGCGGAAGGCACCTTTAGCGACCGCTTGAGGACGGTCGCTAAAGGCGGTCGCGGAAAAATAGAAAAAATCGGAAAAAATCGGGCGACCGCTTTAGGGCGGTCGCGGAAGGCTCTTTTAGCGACCGCTTGAGAGCGGTCGCTAAAGGCTGATTTTTATTAACTCTTCAGCTGGTTTTTATTAACGCTTGAGAGCGATGCCCTAATTGAAACCCTTCCCCGCGAGCTCCTCTCCGCCGCAAATCTGAGACTCCGTCGACGCCCGCGAGCTCCTCTCCACCGTCAACCCCCGGACGCCGGAACCCTCCCCCGCCACCTTTAAAACTCCCCGCGGCAAGGGTTTTAGGCTTCCACCCACTTTCTTCTCGCTGCCTCCTCCTCTTCGTTGGATCGAGAGGTTTTCGCCGCTGCTCGCCTTCGAGGTTAGGGCATCTTTCTGCTTTTTTGAAAAAAAAAAAAACTTTGAAGGCCTTTAATTTCCGGGCTTGATTTGCCGATTCGGCACTGGATTCTCTTGTTTTTGCATAGATCTTAAACTGTGCCGATTTTATTTTTTTTTCCCCTTCTCATATGCCCTTCGATCCGTTGATAGTAGTTATCTATCTATTTATTTATTATTTTGGCACAGAAAATCCGTTTCAGCATTTTGCAAGATGGTTGTATGCTATTTTATTTATTTATTTATTTTCGGGTTGGTCCTCGTTGCTATTTATTGTGATTATCTGACTGTCTGATTAGAGAGGCTTCTGTCGGATCAGATTAATTCCCGTTGACGGATTGTGTTTTTTTTTTTTTTAAAGTTTTGCTTCTTTTCTCTTGCTGCCATGAACTTGAAGGTTAGAACTAGCCTCGCTCTTTTTAGGTCTGGAAGAGTGTTCATTCACTTTACTTGATGATAACCTACTTTATTTATCCTTGCTCACTAGTGTTTTTTTACTTTTTAATGCTATTAGCGCAATCTCTTGGTTCTGAAATTTATCCTGATGATCTGCAGAGCTATGGATTCTGTTTTCTCTGTATCTGATTACCCTTTCCGTTCATTGTTTATTCTATTATACTTAACATGATAGATAACTAAGGGAGTATCATTAGTTTAGTTACTAATTTTGCAGTCAAGTTAATTTTACATGAAATGAAATATTGGTTGTTCCTCTGTAATTTGTTAATGGAGGGTATATTCTCTAGGTAAGTTTTATTTTGATCATATTAGTATTCTTAGGATGCAGATTGAGCATTAACTGCTGCTTGAATGACATCTGATAATGATGCTGGGAAAGATAAATTGATGGTAGTGGAGGGTGAATTACAATCATCTAGTTGTTGAAGATTATTTGCCAACTGATGAATTATAGAGTTAGAAATTTAATGCAGTAGTAAATAATTGTGATTATCAAGCATATTATATGGTATGTGACCTGATTAAGTGCTTGAGAATGCTCTCCACAGTTTTCCACGGTTCTCTTCAATTTCAAAAGTGTGACAACAATATAGCTGGGATTACCATTTTTGGTGCTCTATTTAGCCCATTTATTTAGATTGTATATTCAAGTTCATGCAAGATGAAATGCTTTCATGAAGTTGGTAACTCTTGTAGCTTACACAAAGGAAACATCAGGTACAAATCAGGGGATTCATCTGGTGCCATGTTGCAGAACCATGTATAGTTGGTTCCATGCTAGATATTTCGTTAAGAGTTCTGTTAAGAGTTTTAAATGTAGGATTAATGTTTGTATCTGTTTAGAATGACTGCGTCAAAATTTTATAGGACTTTATTTTCTTGCCAAGCCAGCCACTTCATTAAATGGCAATGGCATTTGTGACTTTTTTTCTTTCTTTAGTTTGGGACTTTCTGAAAAGGCCGGCTTAGTTGGAAAATAAAGAGCCAAATCCTGCAACTAGGGTGACATGTCCCCTCTCCCGACAAAAGAAGAGATTGCTAATGTTGGTGAAAGGAAAGAAGAAAACAACACTAAACTAAACTAAACTAACAAGATGCAAACCGTTTTCAAAAATCAAGCAACACACATTGATGCACGAGAGGGGAGGGGACTAGCATGTCGTATAGAAGAGGTAGAGAATATCCCTAATTGTGAGCATGGCACTCTTTCTAATTAGAAAGATTGAATCTTTCTTTGAAGAGTTAATTAGTGCAATCACTATGTGACATTTAGATCGAATGACCATGTCGTATAGAAGGGGGAGCTATAATGACTTGTTTTTCCATTTGAAGCAATGCTCTGTTGATTGCACCATCTTTCCAAAGTATTGTGAAATAAACATAGAGATGTAGATCCAATTATATATGACTGATGACTTCATCCCAAATGCCCCAGCATGGAAGTGAAATGAGTAGATATTCTTTGAATCAAGAAGTCACTGAAACCAAGTTATTTATCTACGTAAGGACCATTTGCAGACTACACACAGCCACAAGGTGTAGGCTCAGGTACAGGAGCAGGTGCAGGCATTTAAGGCGGAGCTACATCATCGACTAGCTCAGCGTGGTGTCCCTATAGCTGATGATTCAGATCCACCGATTCATACTCAGGTTCATAATTGAAGGCATCTGTATTTAAATTTAATTTAATTACTTTTAAATATATATTATTTATTTCTGTTGTTAATTATATACTGTAATATTGTAGGCCCCAGACGCTGGCAGTAGTCACCAGGCGAGACATGACTCAGTTGGTGATGGCTCAAATTAACATAATCGGGTATGAGTTTATGAATATGCTTGATCCAGTAGCATCAATTTTTCTCATTATTTCTGTAGTTGTTTTATGCTGCAAATGTTTTTCGTTGATTCAAAACACGATAGATGACAGTTTGTATTTTTCATTGATTCAAAGTGATCAGATTGCAGGTACAACAATCTATCACTTTGGATGTTTGCCAACAATCTATCACCTTGTCAGATATGGATTCATGCATTGTAAACAGTAGTTCCTGGTGACTGTTGGACATCCATGTGCTTTAGATACATCCATAGAGAAGTCACTCGTCCCTTTTGCTATCCTTGTACGCTCTAGAGTTTGGTGCTGCCCCTATGAGAACCTTGCCAATATCATTTATTCATGCGATCGTTTCTTGGATATTTTTTTCTTTTCTTTCACATGAGGTCTATGTGTCTGGGACCATCAAATCAAGCATGTTTTCTTAGGTCTCCCAAGGTGAAAGGAACAGGCTCTTTCTTCTTCTACGGTGGAATAAATGTCAGCTAGTGGTGCAGTAAATTAAACTGGGAAGGGGGTGAAGGCATGGGAAAGTGGGCAGGGAGAAGAATAGAATAAAGAGAGTTTTAATGTGAGTTTATGAGAGGCCTCACTGAGTTGCACGGTTCAAGTACTTGGGATCGATTTGAGGTGATTTGGCCTATGTATTAAATCATTGAACCATACTAGTTCTGGAATGATTTGGTATAGTTTGCCCATAACTTTGGTTCGATACAGTTTGGCCATATCTAACAAATTAAAAAATATATTTATTGCATTAGAGTTTTATTGAAAATAAATTGCAATCATTGCCTGCTGATTAACTAACTGCTGTACTCTAGCTCTGCCATCATATAGGTCCATGAAAATGAATGTAGATCAAATTTGTTTAATTTATTTATATTTTATTGATTAATAAATTTAATTTTTTGTTTCAGGTTGATTGACTGGTGCTGCATTGGGACAACTGTTTCTTTATGTTTTTTTTTGTGAAAATTGTATTAGATTTTTTTTTTTTTTTGAATTGTAAATCAAAAGACGTTTGTAGATTTATTAATATAAATAAATTGTTTTTTTTAGTTTATACTTTTATGTGTGTACAATTTAATTTAATATTTAGTTTATATAATTTGTAAAACAGGTACAGGTACCCAAACAAAAAAAAAATTCAAAAACTAAAACAAAACGAATTAAAAAATAACAAAAATCACTATTAGCGACCGCCTAGGCGGTCGCAAAAGGCTTAAAGGATCTCGCCTTTACTTCTTCAGAACAGAAAATAGAAATGCTAAAATTAAAATATATAGTATTAGCGACCGCCTAGGCGGTCGCTAAAGGCGTTCAGGCGGTCGCTAATAGTCAGAAAATAGAAAATAAAAAAATAAAAATTTATAGTATTAGCGACCGCCTAGGCGGTCGCTAATAGTCAGAAAATAGCAAAAAATAAAATAAAAATATATAGTATTAGCGACCGCCTAGGCGGTCGCTAAAGGCCTTTCAGGCAGTCGCTAATAGTAAAATTTTGTCCCCCGTTAAGCGGTCGCTCAAGCGGTCGCCAATACTATAGCGACCGCCATTGGCGGTCGCTAAAAGTCTTTAGCGACGAGTTTCTGGCGGCCAGCACGTGGCGGTCGCTAAACGGTCGCTAAAAACTATTAGCGACCGCTTTTTAACTTTTAGCGACCGCCTATGGCAGTCGCTAAAATTGCTTTTTCTACTAGTGGTTCCAGTAGAAATGGAACACTAGGAAATGAAAGATGATGTCTTCTCATCCTTTATCACCAATAAGAAATGGAACCCTCATAAATTTTAATTTAAAAAAAAAACTCCATAAATTCCTTATATGAACTTCCTAGTAGTACAAAGCAATATTTTGAAAACCGGACTGAACAATAAACCAGCTTGACATTTGGGTCGTGGGTCAATCAATTAGACCAGATAAACCGGTTTGATCAAACTGGATGATATCATAATTAATTTGTGATTTAATAATATAGAAATAATAACATATAAATATTAGTTCAAGTAAAAAATTAAAATGTTAAAAATTTAATCTATGGTTCAAACCCATGATCACTTGTGTACAAGTCAATTGCCTTAATTACTCAAATATTCTTTTAATTTTTTTATTTATTAAAACTAAAGATATAAAAATCGAGATTGGATTGATTCTTCGAAACCCAGCTGGTTCAATAAATTTTTTTAATTTTTATCGGATTATATAAAAATCAACTTTAATAATAAAATCGGATCGAACTGATAAATAATTTTCAGTTAAACCAGTTCAATCGGCTGGTTCAGTTCGATTTTCAAAATAATGGTAGAAAGCCAAAGGCACAACTGCTTGGTATAAACTCAAATTTCCGTTTCCTTTCCGGCATTATAAATCATCCTTTTTTATTTTTAGAGAATTTTGGCCGAAGAAGCAGCCACTAAATCAAATCCATTACATTATTTCTCTCATCAAAAGAAATCGATTACATACTTCCCAGATTTTGAAGAAATGTTGAAACTTGCCCAACAAAGGAACTACTTTCAAGACATAACATTAAATCATTAATGTTACTGAGACCAAACCAGTCAAAGTGCCCGAAGAAGACCAAAGAAACAGAACAGAACAAATTTTGGATGGGATCGGTTCAGTTCTTGGCAGAACTCTTGCTGTCTCCCATCCCCACAGCATTCTTAACAGCATCAGCAGCCCCCTGGGCCATGTTTCTCATCTGATCCCCAGTCTGCACAAACACACTTCAAGTCATAAAGCACTCAAAAAGAAATCTAGTAGATAGATATCGGCCGGCAAGCTTATCCCACTCAATGCACTGCAATATAATTTCATCCCCACTGAAATAATTTTTTGCCCAAATGGTACCTCTTGGATGCAGCTTCCGGCTTGGTCCTTAGCCTGCGATGCCTTACCCATCATCTCATCCTTCTTTACCTATCCATGAAACAACAAACCACGCACGTGCGCGCACACACGCACAGAGAGAGAAAGTTTTGTGAAGATACACAGAGAAAGTTAGTCTCATTTTTTAAACATCAAAATCATGAAAAATTTTTTCTTTTGTCCTTTTCCTTCCGTTTTGCCCACAGAAGGAATGATGGGAAAGTTGGAGGCATTCGTTTCCCTTTACTAACTTAAAATCTCTACCGAAAATCAGTCTAACACCTTTTAAGAAAGTCAAGACGTACTCGAGCTGTTATTTATCAGTTGATCTCAAAGATTTAAAAAGAGTCAGCAGTATGGAATGCATAGACTACTGTATGCATTCACTCACCTGAGCGTGGCCAGCAGCCTGGCCAGCCTGGTATCTAATATCTGACTGCTTGGAGGCCATTCCTTCGCTCTCTTCCTTCAAGAAAAGAAAACAGGATGTGATAGCAACTTTTGTACAAGAATTGACAACAAGAGATCACTTCAATGTACATGCTATCAAAGAGCAGGGGGATGGCTTTTATAAGAGTGGAGCGGCCTGGTTTCCAGGTCGGCAGTTGGCGGGTTCGGGTGAGATCGCTGCACGCGCCATGCAACCATGGCTTTGGCTGGGCAATTCCCAGGCGTTTGACGAGGGATCCTCGTCTGATCCGTTCAAACGGTTGGGTGGTTTAAGAGTTGAAGACCGAACCCGAGCAACATTCGCTATAAAAGAGTGCCCACTTCCCCCGGTCTTCGGTCTTATGGGCGAACCTTTGAACTTTTGCATGAGTCATCAAATTGGAACTCGACCATTTGAAAATGGCGTTCAGGCTTAGCTTTGATTTTCCTCCAAAGTTCCGATAGTTAAGATCTATTGCTACTTCTAATGAATCAAAAATTAATGGAGAGGGTTAACATGGAATTCCTCTCTTGAATGATTAAATTTGAAGAACTATATGTATTTGACACTGTGATAGGTGAAAATGTTTCACTGATTTTATGTCTTTTAAGATGCGACATGTGACACATATCTGAACGAGCTATAGAATACTTTTTTTTTTCTTCTTCTTCTTCTTCCTTTAAGATAAAAAGATTCGGCATTCTTCTCCTCATGTGAGAGGCCTAGGATTCAGACCCTAGTGGTAAGCCCAAATATTTCTCACCAGATATTTAAGGATGGGATACTATAAAATCTTCAATTTGGAAATAGCTGGCTTAAGTGGACAATAGTCTTGAGGAACTGTAAGGTGTTGAAAAAAGTTTTAAAAAAAAATATAAAAAAAGGCCCCATGCGAGCATTAAATGCTTGCATGGGACCTGATCATGAACGTTGGGCGAGCGTTTGCTCGCCAAAGTTCTTAAATAATTTAATTTTTAAGTCATTTTTAACATGATTTGGGACTAACGGTTATCAGGCCTTTAAGGCCATTATAGGCCAAACCGTTAGCCTTTATAGGCTAAGCCCATAAATAGGCTCAAGGATTCAGATTGAGGATTGAATCAATCGTAGAATTATTTTGAGTAGTCTTATCAATAATTATTTTATCTCATTTTATTTCTATTTTTTATTGATCTTTTCTTGGGCATTTAAAGGTAATCATTGGATTGCACCTCCATGTGATCGTGCTTGTTGTAGGAGGATCGGATCGAGCCAGATCGTTGTACCTTAGAAACAGATCTAGGAGGATCGGATTGAGCTGGATCGTTGTACCTTAGAAACAGATCGCGCCAATAACCTGAATGAAGGGTTGTACCTTGGAACAGATCGCGTCAATAACTTGCACGAAAGGGCAAAAATCTGATCCTTAGGGCAGTATCTAACACGCCTTGACCAGCAAGATCCTTTTTTATATTTTGTTTATATTTTGCATTTAAATTTCTAAATTATTTCTCTAGCAATTTCTAGGAAGGATTTTTTTGCAAATATCAAAAATATTTTCAACAGCTAAGGATCATGTTTTCCTTTTCTATAAATTGTTAGATTTTTTTTATTATAAGTTATTAAAAAAAAATTATTCTTTTGAGTATGCATATTTTGTATAAATATATAATGTACATTTATAGATATATGCATATGCATACTAGACAGACATATATACCTGTATGACATATATATTCATAGATATATATTCAAGCAAAATAATCCTTATGTAATTTATATATGAATGTATTATTCATGTGGAGACGTGCAGGTAGATACATGCATAATTATTTTTTCAGTGCATGATATATATATATATATATATATATAATACCACTTATCTAGCAATGATAAATAAGCTCCTCTCAACTCCAACTTGCATCCTTTTCTTGACCCAACAAAAGGAATGCTTATTGGTGATAAAGCTGACTCCAACTTGCACCTGGTCCCAGGAA